>JAVTVJ010000508.1:1925798-2193667 GCA_034509425.1 Eopsaltria australis
AGAGACATCTTCCACTAGATCACATTGCTCAGAATAATTTAGTATCTCCCATCTACATTCTCAGAACAGCACTTGTGTGTTTCCCCTAAATAATTTTTTTAAAAAACCCCAAACAGACAAATATACATTATACACAGCTCAACGTAATTATAGCAGTTGTATCTGTATGCCAGAAAATATTTACTTTCAGTATTTCTATAAAGCAAACAAATAGACATATCCTAACTATGAATCTTAATTATTCAGAAGCTGAATAATGCTGTTCATGGAGCAAATGGAGACAATGTCAAAGCATATGGAAGATTTTTGATCCTAATGGACGTATCCAGTTGTAGGTACATGCATTCATTTAAAACACATCCTTTTTGCTTCTTTTTCTTCTTATTTACAAAGTGTGTGTACATATATATTTTAGAGACAATGTTACATACAAACCTGCATTTGCAAACAGCCACTAACAAGCATGTGGGAAGGAAGCAAAAATTTGGGCCACTCTGTGTCTGAACAATCTGGTGAGAATCACTGTGTAATATGCAGACAGAGGGCACAGCATTACAGACCTATTTCTCAGGTCTTGCCAATCTTCAGTTTCATCTCCAGCCTTGCCATACAGTCCTGAGGAAAATGCTGCTTTCTCTCGCTGGAGGGAAGTAAAATTTTCTTTGACAGTTGTTTCATATTCTCCTAAAAATGTGTATGATGGAAGATGGTAATTTTACTGCATTCTGGGCCTGCCTTAGTGGCAAACTGGGCAGAACATCCTGGTCCTGGGATTACAGATTTAAAAAATTTAAGGGTCAGAAGATTCAGGGGCCCATATTCACCAAAAATCTTTAATGTGCTGCTAAAATCACTTAAGAAAAAGTGCTGTGGCACATCATGACATATGTTACATCCTGCAACATACAACTTCCAACATGCATTATTCTTCCCCCAAGGTTAAGTCACCTTGGGGCACACACTGGGTCTCCCCATCCTCCCGTATTACCCACCAAGTGCACCCAGGTCCTTGGGCAAAGACAATCCCACGAATGGGTTTGCCCTTCCCCATGGGGGATGTAACCCACACTGACTTCCCCAGCCACTTTCCTATGTGTAGTGCGGGAACCTTGTCTCCCTCCAGTGTCTAAGGGTTTCATTTGGGCGGGACCAGGACGGTTAACAGATCCTCTAGTATTGACTAGCCAAGTGGCTTCTGCCAAATTCACATCCCAATGCTTCCATGTCCCATTACCTAGTGCCCGTAGCATAGTTTTTAACAGTCCATTATATCTTTCAATCTTCCCAGAGGCCTGTGGGTGATAAGAAATATGATATATCCACTTAATGCCATGCCTCTTTGCCCAGGAGTTAATAAGATTATTTTCCAGAGGCTCCAGGTGAGGCCCTGCTCCCCATCTGCAGTGTAGAGTATATTTTGCACATCTGGTCCTGTCCGAACAGGCCCAAGGGCCACCGCACGAGCTATTTCTTGTTTGATTTGCTCAAAGGTCTGTTTCTGCTCAGGGCCCCACTTGAAGTCATTCTTCTTCTGGGTCACTCGATAGAGGGGGCCCACAAGTTGACTATAGCCTGGAATGTGCATTCTCCAGAATCCTACAAGGCCCAAGAAAGCTTGTGTTTCTTTCTTAGTAACTGGTGGAGACATATTGGCAATTTTGTCAACCATCTCTGTAGGCACATGACGGCGCCCATCCTGCCATTTTATTCCTAGAAACTGGATTTCCTGTGCAGGTCCCTTCACCTTACTTTGTTTTATGGCAAGACCAGCTTTCAGAAGAATTTGGATTATTTTCTTCCCTTTTTCAAAAACTTCTCCTGCTGTATCACCCCACACAATGATATCATCAATATATTGCAGGTGTTCCAGAGCTCCACCCTGTTCCAGAGCAGCCTGGATCAGGCCATGGCAGATGGTGGGGCTGTGTCTCCACCCCTGGGGCAGTCGGTTCCAGGTGTACTGGACACCCCTCCAAGTGAAAGCAAATTGTGGCCTGCACTCTGCTGCCAGAGGGATTGAGAAAAATGCATTAGCTATGTCAATCGTTGCATACCATTTGGCTGCTTTTGACTCTAGCTCATATTGGAGGTCCAACATGTCTGGTACGGCAGCACTGAGAGGTGGTGTGACTTCATTCAGGCCCCGATAGTCCACTGTCAGCCGCCATTCCCCATTTGACTTCCGCACTGGCTATATGGGGCTGTTGAAGGGTGAGCGGGTCCTGCTGATAACTCCTTGGCTCTCCAGTCGACGAATTAGTTCATGGATAGGAGTCATGGAGTCCCGGTTGGTACGATACTGCCTCCGGTGCACTGTCCTGGTAGCAATCGGTACTTGTTGATCTTCCACCTGCAGCAATCCTGCGATGAAGGGATCTTCTGAGAGGCCAGGCAGGGTGGATAACTGTTTGATCTTCTCTGTATTCACCGCAGCTATGCCAAAGGCCCATCGATATCCCTTTGGATCCTTAAAATACCCTCTCCTGAGGTAGTCGATGCCAAGGATACAAGGGGCCTCTGGGCCAGTCACGATGGGGTGCTTTTGCCATCTGTCCCCTGTTAAGCTCACCTCAGCTTTTACTACCGACAACTCTTGGCATCCCCCTGTCACTCCAGAGATCCAGATGGCTTCTGCACTCTTGTGCCTTGATGGCATCAGTGTACACTGTGCACCGGTGTCCACTAAAGCTTTGTACTTCTGTGGATCTGATGTGCCAGGCCATCGAATCCACACCGTCCAGTATACCCGGTCATCCCTTTCCTCCTCCTGGCCGGAGGCAGGGACCCTCTATTCCTGTTCTTGGTCAGAGTATTCACTGTCTGACCTTTGTGATGCCAAATCAGAAGTTCCCTCCTCAGGACTGTAGGAAACAGTTTTAGTTTTCTTATATCTGGGAAATCGCTGATTATCTTCTGGTCTTTCTGTGGTAACTACACTGACAGTCTTCTTGGGTGGCCCCTTCTTAACAGGTCTCTTCCCCCTCAGTTCTTGGACCTGGGCGCTCATCCCCCTCAGTTCTTGGACCTGGGTTTCACCATCCCATTTCCTCATGTCCTCTCCATGCTCACGCAGGAAAAACCAGAGCTCGTTACATGGCCTGTTCTTGGGGATTCCTTTCCCTCTGACTGGGGTTGGAGAGGAGCGATCTCTTGGGCTGCTTCTAAAAGTTGGGGTGGTGGCTCGCAGGGATGAGGGAGTACCCAGAGTTTCTTCTACATTTCGGAGCCAGGCGGACGCCAACTCTACAGTTGGTGTATCCATTTTTGGGTAATAAAGTGCCGCCAAGCTGCTGGAATATGATGCTGGGGCACCTTGAACCACCTTCCTCCACATGGCAAGTGTACAAGGGATATCCTCTGGATCTATGGTGATGCTATCATCCTTTAGATCACTATAGACAATTTCCAGCACTGCTAATTCTCTCAAGTACTGGATACCTTCATCCACATTGGTCCACTTCCCTGGGGACTTTACAAGATCTTCCTTAAAAGGATATCTTGCCTTCACACTTGAAAGAAGCCGTCTCCAGAGGCTACAAGTTGCTCCTTTCTTTGCAAGTCCTCTTTCAATTTCCCGATCCCTAGCAAGGGATCCCAGCTGCTGGGCTTCATGACCTTCTAATTGCTGACTATTGGCCCCATTATCCCAGCATCACAGCAGCCATGCAGGGATCCTCTCACCTGACTGGCGGCTGTAATCCTTTCGCAAGTCTCGAAGTTCGGATGGGGTCAGGGACCGAGTAACTTCGGTCTCCTGTTTAATCTGCCTCACTCCCTTCGATTCCTTTGCTGAGGGACCTGCCTCTTGATCTAGCTCCACCTCTTCTTCCTCTTCCTCTTCTTCTTCTTCTTTTACTAATCGGCCTGAAACTTGCCTTGTCCATTTTTTTTTTTCACTACTGGGGCAATTAATGTAGTTGTTGTGGTTTGGGTTCCTATCTCAGACATAGTTGTTACGGTTTGTATCCCTGCCTCAGCCACAGCTGTAGTTTGTGTCCCTGTCTCAGCTATAGTGTCCTCAGGCACAGTTTGAGTTCCTGCCTCAACCACAGTCCTCTGAGAATATTGAACAGAGGCCTGGTAGGCCCAGGCCAGCCCCCAGTACAGGGCGAGAAGCTGCTCGCATTCCTGAGAGTAAACGAGGCACCCTTCTGTCAGCCGACGGGCCAGTTTGTTAGGGTTATTTACCTCTTCAGGAGTAAACTCCCAGGCAACGGGAGGTGATAACCGCCCTAGGAACCTGCCCAAATCCCTCCATATACCTTTCCACCCAGGAACTGGGTACCTCAGGGCAGATTTTAACAGCTCCTCACCCAAGGGTCGTTTCCTTCTGTACCAGGGAGATGACAATTTCCATGAATTCCATAAGGTAACAGTGTTGGCTAATATTATTAATAATATCAGGAAGCTTATGTAAGGGTTGGCAATAATCACAGGAGCCTGCAGTAAAAGATCATCCATACTCAAATTCACCCAGGGCAGAGAGAAGGAGTTATATTCATTCACAGTCATTGTTTGTTTCAACATGTTCCCAAACATAGCAAAACAAAGATAAGCAGTGTGGCAGCCGAAGGCCGTATGCCACGCAGGAGTTTACTACTTGAGAGCTGCTATTGGTAATTACTAGAGCATGCAATATATGTGTATATATATATATAAAACTGCCTTTATCTCGCCCCACCTTGGGCGCCAAAAGAGACTGTCGTGGGTTGACCCCGGCCAGGGGCCAGGTGCCCACTCAGTCACTCTATCACTCCCCCTCCCACTGGGAGAGGGGAGAGGATAACATTGAAAAAGACTATCGGGGTGAGCAAAGGCACATTTATTACAGTGGAGGAAAAAAATAGAACAAGCAAGTTGAAAGTTGCGCGCGCAAGAGCAAGAAGAGAAAACAATCAATCTCTACTTCCCATCAGCAGCGATGTCCGGACACTTTCTGGGAAGCAGGGCTCCAGCACACTTGATGGTTGCTCGAGGAGGCAAACATGGACAAGTCCCGAATGCCTCCCCCTCCTCCTCTCTTCCTTCCCTTATATATCTGAGCTGATGTCATATGGTATGGAATATCTCTTTGGCTGACTGGGGTCAGCTGGCCTGCTGGTGTCCCCTCCCAGGATCTTGCCCCCCCCATCCCCTTCAGTGGGGGAAGGAATGTCACAGGGACAGCACAGCTTGGCAGTAGCCAAAACACTGCTCTGTTATCAACACCAGCTACCAAAGCAAAGTACAGCAGTGTAAGGCCTGTGAGCTTTACCCCAGTCAGACCCAATACAATGACACATGAAAGAAAAAGACCCTAAAATCAACAGCTACCCTCCTTCAAACTTTAATTTTACTTATAATTAAGTGTGCATAAATACCAAGAATATGATGACCTTATATTAATGTCAGGCTGTTTCAGTCATTTACCCTCAATACAACCATGTGTATGAAGAATGTTATTGAGGCGTCCCCTAGCACACTATCCAAAGTAATTTACAGCTTATTCCTTAAAACATACATTTTAACTTTAATTACATATCTGAGACCTTATGGAATATAAAACTATTCATGTGTAAATAAATGTTAAATCTCTGAGAATCAAGAGAAGCAAAAACTCATGCACTGAAATTGAAGAATGCAAAGAAACAAAAATTAATACAGAAATGGCTGTATGCGTTAGTTTGATGCTGCCAAAAACCTTTCCAATATTTCTTCTAAGCACAGTAAAGACAGGAAACAATAAATCAGACAATCCTAATAGCTCCTAATAGTACTAATATAAATTAAAATATTATATTGCAAGTTTTACCATTTTTGTTTGAAGCTATTGAAGACTGAATGAATCAGAAGTAAAAAATCAGAGTAAGAAATTCATATTGAGCAAGGAAATTGAGGAGAGGAAAAAGTGCTAATCTGAAAAAAGTGTTTAAACTTTGAGAATTATAATAAGATTTTTTTGTCCATTGTGTAGTCAAGCAGTAATGAAAGGGGATGCATTTATTGTAACACTCAAATTTAACACTCTATGCATGAAACATCAGTAAAATCTGTGGAAAGTATTCATAGAGATCAAAAGCACACAGAGACTAGAAATAATTTCAGTGAATACATTTTATTTAGGTAAAATTTTTGAAGAGGCCTGAAGGTAAAAAACCTTGAGTATGTAGGCAAATAAACTAGTATGTCAACCAATATATCAAAGGGAAGTTTGTTTCTCATGGCATAGACACAGTCTGGGGCTAAATGATAGAAAGTACCTTAGATCAGAATGAGAAAATCAAATGGTAATAATATTTCTGTGAGAAAATAAAGAAAAAATACTACTAAAGGTTAAGAACATTTTTAATTTGCTATATCAAAGTCTAATATTCTCATTAGATTTTCTCCACCTGTGTCATATCAAAGCTTAAGCACAAATAAAAGCTTAAAGTGAGGTTTTATTTTATTTTATTGTGTTAGGAGTTGTCAGTCCACCGATTGTGTGCCCACCTGGATTCAGCCAACCACAGGCTGACACGACCCAAAGTGCCCTGACCCTTGGAGGGTGGGACTCTCTGGAGGGTTCAAATATGACCCTGCCAGTGGGTTGCTCAAGCAGCAAATGTTGTGCTACGAGCAGGGATAGGCGCAGCAGACAACTGAAGAGGAATGAGAGGGACTCTGGTACGGGTATTCTGTGAAGGTTTATTAAGAAACCTAACATGGAAGGACCCCAGGGACCAAGAGCCCGCAGCACACACCCACCCCCCCATATGCTTATCAAATGAGGATCCAGGGGTGGAGTTAGGAAGGGTCCAGGGTAAACTGTCCAATAGGGGAGAAAAGGGGGAGGAGTTAGAAGGAAACAACAAATCAACAACTGAATGAGAAAGAACTTTCTAGAACGGGGGAGTAACAGACAAACCAAACAACCAATCAGGGAGAATTGGGCGGGCATAGCCCCGCCAAACCTTGGGCTAAACCACCATATCTTCCATCCCCAGGGGGAGTTCTCTGGTCCCAGGAGCCCTCCACCAGGGCTTCTCCTCCTGCTTGGGACCTTCCGAGGCCTTTGGGCCTTCCACACTGTGGCTCACAATCGCCACAAGGAGTTGTGTCACGACCAGTTTTTCAGCAGGTTCTTATGCCTTCCAAACTGTCTGAGGTCTAGAACACCTACTACAGGCAGCTGAGGATGGGTGCTATTTACCAAGTCTGCAACATCAGTGTATTTTTCACATTCCTACCGCAAATGTCTGACAAAAGACTGAAGTTGTGCTATAGTGTTTTATACGCTTTTTATTTTTAACAGAAATCAACTCGTATTTTCCACATAAACATTGTCATGTTATCTCATTTTTCCCTAGTCCCTATCAAACTGAGATTACATCTTTTTTTAATACAGTGAGCATTAATAACTGTGTCTATATATATGTGTGTATATAATTATAGAAGTAGTTTCACAATAATTTATTTTGTCTGAGTCTAAGTCAAAACAAGATCAAGCAACACTGCCTCGCTTTATGGTTCGTTTTGTATTTCAGTAGCATCTTTCCTGTCTTTAAAGAAATCTCTTACTGCAAAAGGAAAAATAGATTAAGATTTTCAAGGTGTTTCTGTTGCTTCCTTTGTCATATTTCTTGTCTCCTGTACAATGAATAGTTAGATCCAGTACAGTGTAGTGGTGAAACCTGTACTTCATGAAACACCCAGATCTGTGGACTTTATTTCATGATTGTTATTCTTTTATTATACAAAAATATAGGCCAGGCACTGAAATTAAATATTTATGTCATAAATACCTTTTTTTCCCATTTTTATTTTCTGATGTCAGGAATAACCCAAGTGTTTTATTGCTGAATCACATTATACGTGAGTCCATAACTCGTAACTTCTGGGTAAACTTCATATCCACCAGAACCACACAGTAATTAATAAGATTCAATAGATGCTGGAGTCTGTCTGTGGGTATTTATTTATGACCACTAATTGCAGGACTTCCCTCTGGACACTGGAGTACTGGGGCTATGGTAGAAGTTCTCCATCTACCTGTTACACTTTCCTTTTAGCTTCAGGGCATCATTCGTCTACAGATTTGCTTCTTGTGGAAAACTACTTTCATTTTATTTTTGCCATCCTGTTTATTTAAATAGTTTCTTAGATGGGAAAAAGGCCAGCATGTTTTATATGTGAAGTAAAAAGCAGCTCCAGAAATTTGGTAAGGTTCTTACCCCAAGACTTGTTCTGGCAACTTGTTCTGGTTTGCCCAACTTTATGAAGCTTAAGAAGCCACTCCAAATCCCACCGTTAGATAATTCTTGTGTTTGACAGCCAGTTAATGTAATTTTACTTGTTGATAAGTGGATACATCTTAGTTAAAATGTGTAGTAATCCTTTTTGAATTTACTTCAGCTTTCATGTTCTATAAGGTAATAAATATTTTAATGACATCTTTTATATTACTGGAATGTGTAACAAACACTTCCCAACATGTTGATTTCTTGTAATTATTGTAAAACTGCATGCTCAGTTGCAGCATTGATTCAGAATGAATGTGAACCAGCATATTTCTCCTCCCCCTTTCAGGAGATGGGATACTTGTTAAATTAATCAGATGGGAAGAGACAGCAGATTGAATAATTTCAAGTAGTAGAATAAAGCTATAAAGTCCAGTTTCTCACATTGCTGAGATCAAGCAGTGACCATGGGATGGAAAAATCAGAAGTGACATTTGAAGATTAGTAAAGTCAGTAAGACCAATTAATTAAGACAATAAACCAGAAGAAATTTCATTTGCCTTAGAATCTAAAGAGAAAAGAGAAAAAATTCTAATTGCATTGTGGGATTTTGCTCTGCTCCTTCTTCAGATGATATTATCATATTCATGAAAATCTTTCAGGAAATAAATACTGGAATCTCTAAATAAGAAACAACTTTTTATGTTTTCATTATGCCTTTTGTCTTCAGATGTCTGGTAAGTGCAATGTATTCCAAAAACTAGAGAAAGCATAAAACAATTTATTAATCCCAGCTAACCAATGTCTCTTAAAACTTGTTCGGTACTATCAAAGGTTTGGGAGGTGGCAGCATTTGACCATGGCCCATCATCTGTCCTACAAACACTGACAGCCCAGACATAAGTGGGTGCTACAGAAAGACTTTAATTTACTCCCCAACTATACTGTAGAAGTTAGAACAGAAAATGCAGATGTTGATAATTCACTTCACATTTACAGGAATACTGGTTAAATGTGAGCAATATATTCTGCTTTCTCATGCAACCAAGTTTTTGAAACTACATTTATTCGGTGAGTTTGATTTCCTCATGTTCATCATCATGAACAAAAGCTAAAGCTTTACAAATACAGAGGTGCTATGAAAGATTAAAATTGTCTATCCTGGCATTTTGGAACTACTGAATGTTCTAATTTGTGTGCTGTGACTCTGCATGAGCAGTTCTGTATTATATTTTTTGTGCTTCTCACTCTGTACTTGTAAATTCATACATAAAGATGAATCTGCAGCACATTGTCAAATGAAATTATCCACCAACACCAGCAATAACAGGATCTTCAACACAGCATAAACAAGCATGCAGAACCACACATTTCATCTGAAATACCCATTACTGGCACAGTTGCCTACTTAAGCTTGAGGAGAAGAATTCCTTTCCTCAGCTTCTACAGCTGACTCTCAGATTTGCCTCTGAAAAGCCTTTCCCTGCAATTACAGAGACAAACTCGGCTTGGGCAGTCACAAAGTGAGGATGAAGTAGAGCTGAGATGGAGATTTTGCTTTTATGCAAAACAAAGAGAACTGTTTCAAAAGTCCGCCTTTATCAAGTACTTTCTGAATGTGAGTGGCATTCCTTTTTCCTCAGCAACCCAATTATTTATTTCCTTGAATTATTTTGATGCTTCTCCTCCCTGTTGTTGAATTACTGCTCCGGACCAATTCATCGGCTTAGGCTTTTCCTGGCTGCTGAGAAAAAGCACCATTTGCCAAGCCATTGAATTGTACCCCATGGGCTGAGGGAGACCTGAGAAATCTGCTTATTCCAAAGGTGCTTTTTTTAAGAGGTAGCAAAATATGATCAGCAGGCAGACTGGTGACAGGGCTGGGGTGAGGAGAAGAGGAGAAGGGTGTGATCCCAAACTCATCTGCCCTGTCCAGCAAGGCTACGAGGTGTTCTCTTAGTTTGAGTTTTAGCAAACTGCTGACTGTTTCACTTTTATAAAAAAATGCATAAATGAGGCAAGTTCTGCTTTCTTTCAAGTTTTGTTATGAAAGGTTCAGACATCTTTGTGTGAAATAAAAGTATGATGCTAATCAACAGCGCCTTGTCATTAAGATGCACATTCTATATATAACTTCTTTTCCTTTATGCAGTAGGACAGTAGCACCTCTTTTCCCTTTCATTCAAACAGAAATTCTATCACTAAAATATTTACTGCTTAAAAAATACAATTAAAAAAAAAGATTGATTTTTTTTTTCAATCAAATGCTTTTTGGTTAATAAGGCCAAATGACAGCAAAGCAGTAGAGAATAGCAGGAAGAGCAAAATTAGCCCAATGGAGTGAGTGGGCAAGGGCTGCCATTTTTCACTTCCAAGCACTGTTTTCTGCAGGCCTTACACCCAATGTAATTGGGACATTATCTCTCCACACAGGAAAAACCTAGTAATTAGAGGATAGGGAAGACCTTAATCTAGACCCACCAGTTGGAATAAATCAGTGTCATGCAATTTCAGATGTTGAAAACAAATTCACATACATGGGAAAAGTCCAAGAAGCCTACACCAGGAGGTAAAATTACGAAGTGGTGAAAAGGTACCAGTTTGTTTGGGTTTTTCCAGTTGTGGTTGATTTCCTTTGGGTTACACATCTTTCTCTTTTATTTAATTTATTAGTATTGTATTTTGATTTTACTTTTCCACTGCATTTTTCATAACTGTGGTGTAATGACTATGAAATGAGTGTGAAAAACATAAAGGTTCATGCTGAGAGCAGAACCCAGAATACACCCCTGCTCATTAGTGGGATATAAAATGGTGAACCACTGGAACCACATTGTGTTTTTCATTCTTCCAAGAAACTTTAGAATCAACAAGCTGGTCTATAAACATGGGAAGAAGAGGGAAGAATGAATGTTACATGTTTTTGAGTGCATTTTAAAGGATACCATGTAGAATTTATGCACTGAAAATAGGATGTTAACTAGCCAAGCAGAAAGAGCATGATGTCTGATCATATAGTCGTCAGAGTTTCATTTTTCTTTACAAAGTGCTTGTAGACTATCTGTCTGATCATCACCTGAGACCTACTAATGCAAAAATTATTCTTTCACATATCCTAACTGCTTCTAAGCTCTCCTAGGCTACTTCTAGTGTTAAATAACAGAGATAAATTCAGCCTACTAAACTGTTTCTCAGCAGAGAATTTAAAACTTGCTGCTGGCTGATAAATACTAGAACATTTTTTAACCAGATAGTATATAAATCCCTTTTTCTTCTCTATTAATAAGTCAAGACCAAAATGATCTTTTGTCGTATTGTAGTGACGAGTCAACAGAAGAAGCTATAAATATGGGGAATAGCCTTTTGGGAAAGCACTGCTTGCAGTCTGGTTTCATTCCTTTGGCTTGCTCTCCTCGAGCACTTATGATAGTGCATAGGGAAATACTTTATGTGCTGATGAATGAAAGTCTGGATGCAACTCTCCTCCTCATTCTCTAACCCTCCAAAAGAGAGGTTAGAAGGAAGAATGTTGCCCCAGCAAAAGGCTCCTTTTCTGTTATTAAAATTAAACCCTTTGAAAGTGATGTGGTTTAATCTCAGTCTGACTCTGTCAGGCTTAGATGCCACCCCATGGGAATTTTACATGGCTGTGCCCATGCAGGATTGAGGTTTCTGTACTGGAAAACAAGAGGCCTGCCCAAGAGGGACAGCGCTGTAGCTCAACAGGCACACATCTCAATGGGGTGGGTGCCTGGGAGAACTTGCTCCCTGGAAATCGGCTAAAGAACATGTTTAAATATACCAGCCACTGGTCTGGCCTGGGCACCGCTGATCTAGCTGAGGCTTCCCTCCTCTACAGTACAATAACAGAAGGGACTGTCCAATTGACTTACTGTACATGTGGAGACAGTGCCTGTGGCTCCATAATCTTTGGCTGAATAGCCCCTTGAGACTTGCAGAGTGGTAATTTCAACACCGACCAAAAGTTTGGCCCCAGCGGATAATAAAAAATGGTGAAGAGGGCTAACACATAATTTCTTTTTGCTGATGCAAGAGAATAGAGTTCTGTGAACCATGTTTTTGGCAGAAGGCTCCACAGCTCTGAAGATGAGACTGCTTCTGTTTAGGTAGAATACTATTTATTCCTCAATTAAGAATCGAGAATATCAGCACTAGAGACCTACCATTCAGTGTTTGGAAAAATTCAATGAAAATGTGTAACTGCCACAAATGAATTGTTTCAAGGACATGGAAACATGCTGAGCAAATAAATCAAATTTTGAATCAGATTAGGAGCTATTTCAGTGTGAGGAAACTATATATTTGAAAGTCCTTTAGTTTAAAATTCCCTGATCCCCAAATCCCATTGATTTTCTCCCTTTCTGTGTCATGGTCCTTCTGCTGCTTGCATGATTTTATGGTATTTAAATTCTCCCCAGAGAAGACCACAGGCTCATTCTGCTGCAGACTGTACAAACACAGTAAGTAAGCCATTCTTCAGAAAACTCTAAAGGCTTACAATCAACATACACAGGCATGTTAACATAACAAAAGTCAGTACATGAAAAATTTACCAAGAGAAGTGATCTGGTCAAGGTCATCACAAAGATCAGCTGCAGAACCAGCAATATCACCCCAGGCTCTGGACAGGGAATCTAGGGCTACAGTCACCTGTCAGTGGTTGCTAGATCTCTTTATGTAGAATTTGACTTAGAGCCACAAATGCAAATGCATCAAAATCATTTCCACTCAACTGTATTCTCCTCTGTAAATCAGGAACTAGGAGCTATTGCCATGCACTCAACAGCATCGTATTAATTGGTCCCATTTCATATTCTTTTTGTCTGACCAATGCAGCTTGACAGTCTCTAATGGGATTTTCAGATGCACACCATGGATTCTTAAGTGATCACTTTTTCTCCCCAAATACATGAGTTTGCTCTTTTTCGAACCTACTTTTACACCCTTCTGGTACCTAATTCACAAGCACACAATGAAGTGCTAGTCCTTCTTAATCTGCTTTTTTTTTCAATGACAGTATTTGCAGAAATATCTAAATAGATGAGTTAATCTGTTTTTCTCTAAATACAATACTATCTCATTCACTCTTTAAAACC
The DNA here is from genome assembly GCA_034509425.1 of Eopsaltria australis. Lineage (NCBI taxonomy): Eukaryota > Metazoa > Chordata > Aves > Passeriformes > Petroicidae > Eopsaltria > Eopsaltria australis. The sequence goes on from JAVTVJ010000508.1 coordinate 1,939,114, forward strand.
TTGTTTTTAAGATAAACATTTCCTATGTAATGATATTAGTAAAAATTTACAAATTTAATACCAAATTAAATATATTCTCTCCACATCAGAGGTCATACTCGGTCCCTGTAACTTGATCATATTACAGATGGATAAGACTAATTATCAGGATCTGGCATGAACAGAGAATGTAACTTGCTTGCTGAAAAGGCAATGTTGAAACTACTTATTGAATGCTCCTTATCCTTTGCACTGACATTGTATTTCTAGGATTACATATCTATATCCTTCATGGATATTTTCCATGGAGTGAAGACTACCATTTCTCCAAAGTATAGACATGTTTAAAAAACATGGATTAAAAGCCTGCTATGTGTAACAATTGCTGTTCTAAATTGTGTAGACAATAATCTGGATTTACCAATATTCTCATGAAAGTTTTTATATTCATAGAAGTCTCAATTGTTGTAATTCATGAAACCAGGAGTACCTTTAGTGAACAAAATTACCTTTTGAATCTTGTAAAGGAACAATGTGGTAGTATTTCTTTTTACAGTTGACTCAATACTACAGGACATTTACAATTAAATCTGTATTCATAGGTAATGTTTTTGCAGTAATCCATTATCTGCTACATTATTTTAAAAAAGGATCATGTCATTATTTTATAAAGAGCTGAATTACACAAATATCAGCATAAAACCTGTCTGCTTAACTCCTCTGTGTTTATGCAACATTTGTTGTCTTCTTGTTTGGCCTATCCCAAAGCCAAATTTGACTGTGAGTTTAGCTAGATATACCAGGCCACATAGGTTTTAAGAAGACTTTTAAGGGATGTTACAAAAATTTTCAGGTATTCCTTAAGAAGTGTCTATTTAATTTAGAAGTCGCTTAAATCCATTTTATCATTACTCTTACTCTATGTATTACTTACTATACATTGACCAAACCAACAAATCTAAATTACATTGCCCTTACTTTGTAGTGATAGGAGTTCAAATATCCTCTTGTAGGTATTGTCTACAAAGCTGTTATACCTACTGCATACAAATACTCGGGCAGACTTTGCTGAGGGTCTATCTTAATTTTAATTCTTTTCCCTAGCTTATGGATCTTGTTTCTCTAACCTTTCTGAATAACTAAGATCATTGTATTGCTGTGGCACTCTGCTTGCCCTTAGCTGCACCTTCTCCATTTCTGTAATATCCTGTTTTATAATAGGGTGACCTGCACTGTGCCATTTTCTTAATATGGACTCATTAGTCTCTTGGACTGTGCTAGGATAATTTCCTCAAATTTCTATTGAATAATCATATCTATACTTTTCCAGCATATTGTTGGCTTTTACCTCTTTTTTTGACTAATAAACATTACTCAAATTAATTCACAGTTCTTTCCCAGCACTGTGAAAACCTTTCTTTTCTCCAGCATTTTGGTTAAAGTCAGTGGCAGTGAAGACCTTCAGATTGATATTAGTCTTTCTTTCTCCCACAAGGAGCCAAGCTTCCCTTCCTCTGCCTCCTGTCTTTTCCCAAGCTGCCTCTTCATTCATGTTTTCTCTCCACTCCCTGGAAGTTCCTCATGCTGTGACTGAGGACTCCACAGTGGGTGCTGAAATCCAAGGATTGCCTCTCTTGGAAGGTACATGAATATGAACACAGTGAGCAGCACAAAAGGTGCAGAAGGGTTGATCTTTAAGATGTGTATGACACAAAACCTGTTACATATTTTTGACTTGCTATTTTCAGCTGCTAATTTTTCATGCTTTAAATTCACATTATATTACATGTTCCTCAAGATATATATATATTAGTAAGCATCAAAATATTCTTATGTAACTCAAGGAAGATAAGTGGTAGTGCCAAGGAGATTATTCTGTATAGCATTTTGGTATCAAACACAAAGGAGTATCATCATGAGAGAGATTGGATTGGAAATATAAATTTTTAATTGCTAATTATATTTAATTTTAAAAATTATAGCATATTAGTTATACCATTGCTTTCTGAAATGTTCAGAATCACAACAAAAATATATTAGTGCATTATGATATCATATCTTCATATGTAATAATTTGTTTAGCAGCACTTTGCATAAATTAAGGGAAAGCAGGAGAATCTCTAAAAACATAAGGGAATTTGCAAAGTAGAATTATAGGGATTCCCTTAATTTCTGACCCCAGTATGCTATCCATAAAGAAAATGATGTCCAGGCTCTTTATTTATGACTGGCAGAGGAATACTGTCACAAAGAAGTTGCAGTATATGTGTTCAAGCAAGTGAACTTGTGAATTAAAACCCCAAATTTATATTCCTGTGCATTAATACCAATAGGGGTTGGAATTTGTTTTCCAAAAAGCTTATGTTTGACCTTTTCAAAAACTTTTTTCATGTTTAGAATTCTTAGGTTTATAGTTTAAAAAATGAGAGTTTTTAATAGAAAATTGGATGCACTTCTGTTTTCTTATGTTGAAGTGTTATTTATCGTGAGAAAAGAAATTGCATCTAATATAGATTAAGGCTTTACAACAGAGAAACATCAAGCAACTCAGATAGAGCAAACCTCCTAGTTTGTATGATGTACATCCCATGTTTTTCATACTTGTAAAATTGGAGCTGTTAGCATCCAAATTTCTGGGCTAATGGTTCATCTTGAGGTACTCATATTCTTCTTATTTTTACTCCTTTTTCCCAATGCCTTGTTGCTTTTTGCACCTGCTGGAGCACTTTTAGCTGTCACATCTTCAGGAAGGCATCCCATCTGAATTTGTCTAAATCTGCAGGAGACCACTGGTAAATCCATGCGCCTTCCCTCACTCAGTTTGTGTCACACCCAGATGGAGGGTGGTCTGGATGCAGAGCTGTACACAAATCTGTTAACAGGTCTGCTATTTCTGCTGTGTGATAGTCAATGGGCCGGCAAGTTTTGTGATAATAAAGGCTAATTAAACCTATGTAGAGAAAAAATGCTGTGCTAAGGCACTAGCTTAATATCTGGGATGTTTGCTGCACTTCACTGTTCTGGGAGGGCAAAAACTGCTTATTTATGAGAGTCCTTGGACTTGCTTATGAATAACTATAACCTCAATTTTTAAGAAATTAACCTCAATACAGCTTTTTTCCTAATGGTCTTCTTGAAAAGATGACCATCTCATCATTCCATTCACTTCACCTTATTGCTGAACTGGCTTCATTTTTCACCAGTACTTCTAAAAATTACTTAGCCTTAAAAAACAGAAAAGAAAAGAAAAACTCTTTGACAGTGCCAGAGTTCATTTATGTCTAAGTCTTTTATAGCTACAATCTAGCTTTTACAGAACAAGCCCCTTGAAGACCTTCAGAGGTTAAATATCTGTATTTAGATCCTTATCTTCTTATTACTTAATATCCCCAATCCATTGCACTTTGAGCACTGGTTATGATTTGTCCTCATGTAAGATCCTTGGCACCTTGTTCATTTTTGCCTAATGTAGTTTTCTTCATTGTTCTGACTACGCATTTTCCACTTCTTAATATAACTCAGACATCCATCCATACAGAGTGAATTTGACAATTCTCATCTAAGATTTTATCTTTTTTTTTTTCCTCTGGAGAAATATCAGATTGAGTTGGACTTTCCTACCTGATAATGATGTGCAATGAATCAGCCAAGTGAAAAGTACCTCACCTCATCTCTTCTGACTGTCCTGGTTGGCCTCAAGGCTAAGAGGGAAGACTGTGAAAAAGCATGAGCCCAGGAAGAAACCCCTGCATGAGAGGAAGGCACCATTAGAAGTGTATGTAGAAGCTGATTATTGGAAATCACATGTGTAATAAGCAGACACCAAATAACAGGCTAGAACCAACAGAAGCTACAGACTGATTTATTCATATTAATGGCGGGAAAGAGACTACAAAGTATCTCTTGGGGACAGACATCCAATGGATCATTTCCTTTATCTGGTAGCAGATATATCAACATACTCTACACAGGTAAACTAATCTGGGCTTTTTGGTAGGCTATCTGTATACTAAAAGGTACCCAGGACATGGATGTGATCTGGGATATGTGCAGTAAGTTTCATTTTTAGTAAGAGAATGGACTGGCTAGCAGGCATTTGAGATACATAAACTCTTCACTGAACTCATTAGAGAATCTGTGGCCACGATGAAAGAAGGCCAACGTCTCAAAGGGATTTCTGTGCAGTACATAAGAGACAATGAACTTTTGTTGTTCCCTTACAAATCCCATCCCTGTCTCTCCTTACTCTCACTGTTCTCAGTCAGTCACATTAACATTGCTCAGGGCTTTTTCTGGATGTATGTATCTGAGCCACTTCAAGGGTGGTTTTGTATATGTTTCTTTGCAAGAACTTTGATAAATATTATCTCCTTTTACCCCACTTCCCAAGCCTAACATACCTCTTCTTGGCACCAGTTTGAGTCTACCAGTCTGATACCACTTCAAAATGCCATTGGTAGAGTCCATTTTCTGGAATGTATGTTAAATATTTTTGGTACAAAAGAGATTACTCTTGACTTGGATCTTGTAAGCTGCACTGTACAACAAACAGCATAAACAAACCACAACTGTCAACAGAAATAAAGCATTGACCCAAAAATGATGGGTCAATGACTATTTGTGGCAAAGAAATGCAGACATTTTTGTTACACTGGGAAAAATAGCTTATTTGTCTCACCTATTTCTTTCAGTAGATTTTACATTAAAAATGTTTAAATGCAAAAGGACTATAAATCAAAATTTTAATCAATACTATTGGTTCAGCGTGAAATGTTAACTACTTACTGACACAATGATTATTACAGAAATTGCATTTTTTTTATTTCACACTGGCATGAAGTGGCATTTCTCTGTGAATAAGAGTTATACATCTTGGAAATACTATGTTACTTTTATAAAACCATTTAATAGCAAGTAAAAATATTTTCTCCTAGAAAACTCCACAGCTGAGTTTAAAACAGTATGTTGGATAAAAAACTCATATTGAAAGGGGGAAGAAGTGGAAACAGTAAGTGTATTGTTTAAAGATAGCCCTGTAAAATTCTTTGCTCAACATATATCTCCCTGAAAATAAATGCCATTCATTAAGATTGTTGTTTTAGTATGGAGCATTGTTTATTAATATATTATAGATTCACACATAAGAATATTATGTATCCATAAGCTGTTCGTATTCATCAACCTGTGTAAAATGCATGAACCAATCTTAGTCGAGCTATTGACAGGTAAAAATTCCTTGTGTTCACGACACTCATTTTAGGCTTACTCTATTAGCATGCAGATAGACAGATATAGTCAACAGCTTCTTTTAGCTAAAAAATACACTGTAGAGGATTCAAGCTGTCAAGCTGCCAAACTACACATATGTGTCATCAAGAATCAATGTGTTGGAGGAAGGGGAATGCTGTTTCCAACCATACCTGCTTTTTAAAGACTAGACTACAACCTGCTGAACAACTAACAGGTTTCACCAAGACCTGTACTCATTCACACCAACAAGTATGCAAAGGTCTGAGGGGTGAAATTCAGAGCTTATTTAAATTAATGGCTGAACTGCATTTGAAGCTAAGAGAGCAAGAATTCTGCTTTATCTTTTGTTCTCCACTCTGCAAAGGCCTGAATCAATTCCTCCTCTGCTGCAGTCACAGTGGATTCAGTGGGACACTGAAGAATCCCATTGTTCTGACAGCATTTTATAAAACAAGAAAATTGGCAGTTTTCAGTTATAAGAAAATGTGTTGAGGAGGGAATGCCTGAGAAATAAAGGACCACGCGAACACACTGCATAGAGGTCTGGGCATGATTTTTGAATTAGAGGTGATGCTCTCTCATGTTGAACCCATGCTGAAGTTGAAAGACATGAGTGGCACATGACACAGCCCTCCCACTTCCTGCCTATCTAGTTGATTTCCAGCCATCCTGACAACTGCCACTTTCTTGGTCAATGATTGCCACAGGAAAGGAAAATCCCATTTCAGATCACCCCCCTCTGCCACACCAACAGTTGTACAAACCTGGTGCAAGCAATGGCTGTAGAGCAGTGTGGGTGCCAAAGTTGTATCATGGGTCTTGAAAGCATCTGATCATACTTCATCTAGTGAATATCGGAAGTTAATCCACTATGATAAAATACTTTTGCTTTTTTAAAAATAACTTTAAAGTAATCATACTGATAGAACTCCTGGAAACTAATTAATTGTGCTATTTTAAATGTTTATCATTATCAACAAGAATTTAAAAATTAAGCTTGGTTCTTTCCTGATTAAAATACTATAGCTGAATATTAAAATAGAAAACAGATAAACAGAATGGTGGTTACATTTTGAAGTTTAGAAAGAACAGGAGTAAAATAAAACCTACTTCTCCTCCAACCACATTAGTAAATAATGCAAAATTAAAGACAACAATTTAAAAAATCGAATATGTCTTTTGATAGAAAGAAAATGCTGAGTGGTCAGCCAACAGAAAGAACTGAGCCCACCAGTGTAACAGAGAGGCATTTCGGGATCCTGGGGAATGTCCTTCAGACAGAAGCCCATTCTCTTAAGCAGAAGAAAAGTCTTGTTGTGAAGATGGCCCCCTGAGAAGACTCTGCTGTGGGCACCTCCTTCCTGTGAAAGGATTAGAAAGACCCATTGTAAACATCCTAATGGATGAAAGTATACAAATGTAGCCTGGAGTAGGAAATTAGATGTTTCCATGGAAGAGTTTGGAGGAAAACCTGCAATTTTTGTAATTGTATGTTTGAAGAGGCATGCAGATTCCAGTTTACATTTTTATATTAATACTTCGTATGTTTTCTTTCTTAACAGTATCAGGTATGGACTTGTTTTTTAATCAGAGAAACTCAGTAGTTTTATCATGTTCCATTTGATACTTTCTTTTTCCTTAAGAGACTTCATTATTATTGACATTTCCCAACAAAACTACCATTTTATCAATTTTTGTCATTATAATTACTGCCTGAGTAAAACACAAAATATCAGAGGAAAGGAAGGGAAACTGTGTTTTATCTCAGTCACAGCTGACCAATGCCAGTAGTTTCAGATGATTGAGGCCATTTGAAAAAAAAGAGTAGAATTTCAAAACCCAGCAGAGTCTTACTCCTGACTTGACTTGTAAATGATGATTTAGGAAGATATCTGTACAGATGGGTGCATACAAACCTGAACTTCTCCTCTTTATTCCCCAAGCTGTCTGAATGGAAGCCAGCTCCAGGCTGGCAGCCATGTAGCTGGCTTTGCCCTGCACTGTGTTTGACATAACATGCCCTGTCTTCCAGCATATGGAGGTGGCCCTAATCAGCCCCCAGCAGGGCACTTTACCTTGCACACAGTGCCTTGCTGACTCAGGCAGATTTTTAGACTAGACTAGTTTTGCCTTTGAGGCTTCTCTCTATTAACAAACTGGTAAACTAAGTGTGAAATTTTTGGAGAGGCTGGTTTTGTGTATTTTAGTCTGCTTATCCTTATCTTCCTAGAAAATCTGTCATGATGCAACAGTAACTCATGTTCTGTATCATGATTTGCTATGAATACAGCTTTGGCACCATGTTTACTTGTCCAAACTATTTGCATCTCTTCAGATCCTGAAGTCTAAAGTGACACAGCAGAGAAAGGAAGGCTTGTAGAGCCCCCAGTGTTCTCCAGCTAAAACAAGACAACAAACTGCTTGGACAGGAGCTGCACACACTTCTGCCTCACAGAGTGATCAGAACACAGCTAAATGCTTTGTGTGTTCTCCAGAGTGGCGGCACAGCCAAGCATGTTTGCACATTTCACAGGACACTGAAGAGCTGTTAAGGAATGGGTAGTTACTGGTTCTGCTGGAGCACGTTCTGTTAACAGCTCCTAGTTTCAAGCCATGGGAAATTGGAAGCAATGTGTTCTCAATGGTTGTTTATTGGACCCTTAATTCAGTTCCCTGCTGATCTCACCCCACAAGCTCATTTACCTTCAGGTCACATTATAATGCTCACCAATTTGGTTTATTCAGAATTTTGCCAACGGGAGATGATTGGATGCAATACCTGGGTATTTGTTCAAGTTCTTTAAGGAGAGATATTGTCCATGTAAAGATGAATCTTAATACTGGAAATTACTAACACAAACCACAGCAAAACCACCTTATTTTCTAAGCTGGCTAGCAGGTGACACATTTCTCTCTTTTCTACCATTACCTGCTGTGGACAAAGGTAAGCTGCTTTCCTTATCTTTGGAAAAAAGATACTAAACCAAAGTAGTTAAAAAATGTCTCTGCTAAATGAAAGTGCATGAAAAAAAGAAGGTTCATTATTAGTTTCTACATAAAATCTTACAAAGTCAAAGAAGAATGCCAAAAATTCTTGAAATCCTGTAGAAATAACTTTCTCATGCATCGGTTCTGAAAGAAAATTGCAAAAATCTGTTGGACCACTGGCACTGATTTTGTAATTCAATACTTTTATATCAAAACATATCTGTCTATAAACATACAAAATCTTGATCTATTTTTTTGAGCTAATGATGCCACTATACTATATTTAACAATCAATTAGTGTTTTCTAGAATAATAAATACAAAGTCTGAAGTCACTAAGTGGGCTTATCTCTGAAGTCCTACTGGCTGTAGAGGTAAAGTAGATTACGCTTCTCTCTGTTGAAATAAAGTACAAAGAAATTTTCTACTTTCTCCTTCTAGTTTTTCCTTATGGAGTCTCATTATTTTAATAATTAAGCACTTTTCATGGCAGCAAACTAGGAACACCTTTATTTTTATGTTTCATGAAGAGTAATAGATATTTCCTTCATGTAGCGACATGCAGCCTTTCTTTCACAAGAAATATTGTTTACCTTTCTCATAATGACACAGTAAGGGCCAGCCTTTCCCAGAATGGCATCTTTAATAAAGTGCATGCAGCACAGACAAACAGCCAGGGAATGCTGCACACTTAGAATTGAAATACATGGCTGTCATGGAGTGAGGCCATTGCGCTCCAGCCTTTTCCTGTTAAGCATAATTGCTTTTCATAAAGGTTCTATGGAAAAAGTAAGCCAACCTCTCCAAAAAACCTCTGCATGACATATTTCTTGTAACCTTTCAATCTCTCTGTGTGTAATTTATAGCTGTCATAGAGAAACACTATTTTTAGGGTATTGTGGTAGTACGATTGGTACTGATTTTCTGATTCATTGTCCCATTCTCTAGGGCTCCTGTTTCATAGTGGTCTTCAGAAGTTCATGTTTTATATATATATATATATATTTTAAGAGGCCAGCACAGTGTTTGATCCTTTCCTGTGTCATATTCAAAGGGAGGTCTGGCAAGTTGCCACCAGTCTCAAAAAGGTCACTGCTATGGGCAGAGCTATAATGTGGCTGTAAGAAGCTGTGAAGGTAAAAGCAGTTAGTAAACTTGCTTAGGAAGTAAGAACCAACTCAGGCTCTGAGAGTTTTCTTGATTCATGTATTATGAGCCATCTACTATGAATATGCATAAGGTTACCTCTTTTGAACTTCCATGAAACAAATTCTCATAAATAAACAAGGAATGCACAGCACCAACTGACAGAGTCACTTAGACTAGATGTATTGTGCTAATGGAGTGAAAAGAATAAAAATTTTCAAGGGCTTCAGCCCTCAATTTTAATAAATTTCATGGAAATCGGATCAAGCCCTAATTGCTAATTCATCTGAAATTATTAAAAAGAGATTTCAATTACATACTACCATTGAATTTTGATGTACCAAATTAAATTAGGACACTAGATTGTATCTTTTTCTTAAATCCAGACCTATTTAAAAGCCCTTTCTGCAAATTCTGAAAAGGAACTTTGTGTTCAGTTATGTTGTAAAAATCCAGCATTAGTATGAAATAGTAGGTTAAATCTCTTACTGAAGATTTTTAATGACATTTCAGTGTTCCTCTTATAATTACTCTTCATCTAAGATATCCCATAATGATGTTGGACATTCTTGGTTCAGGCTCACTGGCTTGCTTCATTAGCATGTCATTCCCATTCCACATCATAAGATTTAATTGTAATGCCGAATATGCACAGCTCTCTACAGAAGTCTAATCAAAGTGGATTCACTTGTATTATTAATATCAAAAATCAGTCCACTTGCTATTTTTATAAATAAAAGAATCCAGATACATAAATCAGCTGTCATTTATTAGCATGTTACTGGCATATCTGCCAGACATATGAGCAGCCCTATCACAGTTCCTTAGGATTATTTTCATCAAGATTAAAACCTTTCTACATTAAATATACATACTAATTCCTCCATAAAGTAATCAGATTACAGTGCAGGTGACATTGTGTGCTGGAATTCAAATGATTTGCAGTAATGAGCTGGAAAGGTGTACTTGGAGACAGAGTAAGGAAAAAAGAGAGAAAAAGCTTTGGTTTTAAAATTGTTATATCCCTGGTTTATTGTTATTTTTACCTCTTTTTTCTTTCATGAGAGATAACAGGTCTCACAGTTGTCAGCAGGTACTTGGCAAATGCAGGTGGCAGTAGAGTGCTCAGGTGCTAGTTTTAAAGGGCAAATATTCTCCTACTCCTCAGATGAGCAGAGCAAGGCATAGATGGGAGCATGGAAGCCATTTCTCCATCCTTTTAATGTACAAGTCTACATGTGCAGATATATTCACCTGCTTGTGCTTTGTTTCAGCCACCCTCCTCCTCTTTTTCTTATGTTTCACATGTATGAAAATTCTTTTTTTTTTCCTGAAGCCTGTATTATGCAGAAGTTCTTAACCATGCTTTTTTGTAGTGTCCAGAGAGCACCAAAAAGCATCACTGAACATCCTCCCCTATGCCTCTCCCAGCTCTGCCCATGGGCCACTACCCCAGCTCAGCTCAGCCTAGAGCCATTAGTCCCTGCCCAAGAGACGCTGTGGAGGATCCTGTCCCATTCCCCGCTATTCATGTATTGCTGTTTGGCCATCCTTGACTGACTTGAGACCTGGCTTATCACCTTGCCGCTGCCAGATTTCTGAGCCACCACCATCCCCACCTCTGATGGCTCTGCCCTGGTGCTGAGCCATGGCACTCCACTGCAGTAGCCACTGATGTCACTGAAATGGTCTCTGTGTGGGAGTCGCTGCTGGCTCCTGCCTTCCCAGTGCCTGCAGAGCAGCTCTGCAGATTCTGCTGATCCCTACCCCTCTGGTTACACACCCACCCAGCCCCAGCTGCCTGCACAGCTTCATCTCAGTCACAGCAGCACAGAAATTCTCTTGTGACTGTCTGGGAGCCAAATCTAATGGTTGAGGTGTTGTTGCTCTTTTTAAACCCATTGGTGTCAGAAGGTACAACCGTCTGTCCAACCACCTCTCCAGATGTCTTCCATAAGTCAACCGAGAATTTGGAAACCATCTCCTACACTCTTTGTAGGATGCATCCCTCTTCTTCCAGTGTGGAGGAGTGGTGTATTAAATCTACATAAAAGAGAACAGTGACCAATGAAGATTTACCATAGACTCAGAATTTGTGCTTTCAAGATGTGCTGTGCTTGAAGTTGAATTTTCTATTGCAAATATAGATGTGATTATTAAAGCTGATACTGAAATATTGATAGGCATTGCAGTCTGCTAAAAATGTATTTAAAGGGTGTTTTTAGATACATAATCTCTTAAAAATTGATGATGACGATTAGATAAATAATAGAAATGTTTCCTATGTCAGGGAGCATTTTGATGCTGCAGACTAAGTAAAAAACACATGGCTGAATGGGCCTGAGCAAGAACAGCCATAATTTTCTTCTCAGACTGAAAATGGATAGTCTGGGCATGTTGGGTTTTTTGTAAAAGACCTTCACAGAGAATCTTTATTTAGAGTCTTTATGTATTCATAGTTTTGTGGGCATGAAAAAAGAAGATATTTGTAATATTTGCAGTATTTACAGTGCAACTGACCTAAAATGTACTGAGTTAGTACAGATTGAATAATCTGCTCACATAATTCTTCCCACATTTCTATCAGAAAAATGTAGTCTCAAGATGGGAATTCGATTTTACCAAAATTGTGTGCAAGAAAAAGCAGAACAGTAAAATAAAGTGTCATTCCAAATTGTGTTAACATCACCTTATACCTTCTTCTGTGATTACAGAATGTTGGGCATGCATGGTGTAGAACACTGGCTTTTGCACTGCAAGTTGTATAACTGAGCTGTAATAATTTTTCAATCATCTTCTTTTTTTTTACTAGTTAGAGACATAAACTGGGAATAACCTGCAGTCTACTAAATTTAAACATCAGTCACCTTTATTTGACAAGCAAATAGCATAGTTCTAAATGAATCAGCTGTCCACAGCTTATCCTAGTTCATATCTTATCCATAAAACAGTTACATATTGGAACAGTGAACTGAAACGTGCCTATGAATATTGCTCTTACAGCTGTTTTTAAGCCAGCTTTTGATTAACTGTAGAATGTTTATATTGCTTCAGTGTAAACATCTGCCTATTTTAAATATATATATACACATACCAGATGTATTGTAATGCTAACGAATTCATTTCACTAAGAAAGTCCTCATGTAACTATGGAAAAAATATTTGATGGATTTGTGGTCTAGGTACTTAAAAACTTTTTTTGCTATGCATACTTCTTAGATCATATCCTCTTTGTATTTTTCAGGAAGTCACAGACTTGTTTTGCTCATTTTCCAGACTGGCTAAGCACATTCTAAACCATCTCCAGTGTCAAAGCTGAATTTAGCTCAATGCTCAGCCCAAGGCAATAATGCATGTGGATTCTCTTGACTTCATGCAGACATACCTGCATCACTTCTAGCTGAACCAGAGAAGCCTTATAATAAAAGACATTAGATGCTTGTGTTTAAACAGCAAAATCAAACACTAAATATCTGCTTTGGGATGAGCTAGTCTTGGTTCACATAGATATTCAGTGCCATTGGAAATTCCACAAAGTATCCAAAACCTACACTTAGGACTACAAGTAATTTCTCTGTTCAGAGAAATTACTGAGCATATGTTTTGAGACAACTAAGCAGGACTTGTGTGAATTATTGATCATTCAATAATGATCAATACAGATGCGTGCAGATGCATAAAGTTATGAAATAAACTTTTTTTAAAAGTACATAAATGAATACAAAGGAAGATTCCGTTCTGACTGGAATTGTAGTGCCAGAGATGTCTACCAGTAATTTTTGTATCCACTTCTTTGAATAGTCTAACTTGCCCTTGTTTTTGCAGATAAAGTTAACACAAATGTTTCCTATCTCACAAAAAATCCCTCCTCTTCCAGATATGCTGGTAAGCATGCAGAAGCAGCTAAAATTAGCTGGGTAAAATTACACTATCTTCTTAGATAGGAAGACATATTATTTTGAGGATTTTTGCTTCTTTCAGGTACAAGTTCTCTTTTTGTTATCCCTATAACAGTAGTTGGCTGAGGAGTTTTAAATACTAGCAAAGCATTAAGGAAGATTGAAATGACTTTTGGTATAATGCAATAGGGTGATTGCAGTATTTCCCCCAGACATTCAGATGGGTGTGAGAGTCAGCTAAATTTTAGAATTCTTTTTGATGGGCAAAATATTGTGATAGTAAAAAATAGATGAGTTTTCTTTTTCTCCTCTTTAATTTTGGCTGATGAATAACACATCTATTCATGTCACCATATCAGTATGATGATTTCAGTGTATGTGATCAATTACGTGAGACTTTGGTGTAGAAATAGGTACACATGCTTGACTCAAGAATTACCCTGTGGATTTAGTGGGTGGTTGTCTTTCAGCACGAGATGTTTTGGTTTCAAAAATATTACAAGAACGATATGAGAACTAATGCAAAGGAACTTTACATGGGATCTCAGCTGTCATTAGATGTCATAACATCCTGAGCATCTCTGGACCTACATTGGTTCATTTCCTCAAACACAATATTTTAATTTCTCTTTTCTGGTTTGTTTGGGGTTTTTGTTTTTTGGGGTTTTTTTGGGTTTTTGACCAGAACATGCCAGTTTTAACGTTTCTGACCTTATAAAAAGTGATCATTACTATTACTAGAGTATATAGGAGATCTAGCTGAATAAGGTACAGCTACTTGGAATTCCTCAGTACTCCAAAATAGTTCCAAGTCAAATACGCCAAATTTATTAAATATGGTGGAATTCAAGAAAAACCATAATGCTGGTCGAGGGCAAGGTTATCAAGGGATGTGGAGTATAAACTGGTGAGCAGCAAGGACTGAAGCCCTCACCTAACAGCACTGACTGCACTCCCTGCCTGGGAAAGGACTAGTAGCACAGACAGCTGATGCATCATCAGTGTAACCAGAGCCCAGCTTTCAAGGCCACGGGGAAAAGGGACTTTTAAGGTGTTACTGGAATGCACTAATAAGATGAAATTAAGACCTGTTAATGTTTTGTATACATCTATGGTTATAGTTCCACACAGAGTAGCTACTTTCATGAAACCTGCAAAACAGTTAACTGGAAGGACCAGATAAATAATTCTCTACTTAGAAGAAGACTATTGCTTCCTTTTGAGGTGATGAAACATGTGACTTGTGTGTCAGCATGCCTTGTGATGTGCTCAGCATGCCCAGTGTGCCAACACACAGAACTTTCACAAAGCAGCCAAAACATTTTCTCTCTTTGTTCTTTTCCTGAATCCCTTTGTGCTAAGTCTCCGTGACTTTGTTTCATTGTAGAACAGGGAAATTAAATCTGTTACACTATGCTCATTACTCACCTCTCAAATCCATTCCAGTCAAACAAATTCTCCTTTCTTTCCCTTTTATTTATTGCTAATTGAGTTAAAAATATGTATAGATGATTGTGAAATAACTACAAGATGCTTTCAGTGACATGCTCAAACAAAAAGAGCTGAAATTCAACCCAGTGTTCTGCTTTGGGCTACAGAAAGCACAGAGCAAAAAAAAAAAAAAAAAAAAAAACAAAACTGTACACTGTCAAAACAAACCAGAAAAGCTCACCATTCAGTTAGTTTTATGGATGATGCGTTGGCCAAAAAAATATGCAAATTCCCCTCAGAAATGAGGGTTACCCCCCAAGTCTGAGGATTTTTTTCTAAGTCCATTTGGACCTTCTCTAGCCAAAATCAAAATGTTCTGATGCATTTGCAGACTGGAGAGCCTATTGAGAACTCATTATCTTCAAATAGGATTACACTCAGTTAATATGAGAACATGTACATTACAATATCACATAAAATCAAAAGTTCCAATTTGCTCACTACATGTAAATCCAATTCAAAATATTTCCATAACATATATCCGCTGGATGTTACACTATTTGTATGTCACTCTAGAATGGATTAACTCCATGACAGGCTAGTCTCAGTTTTTCTGCATTTGGTGTTTTTAAACAGTTTATATTTGTTATCATATCAAAGACAGGCTTGCAGTTTTCAAAAGGAAGAAGAGAACACAGCGCCCAAGGCTCTTCCAGCATTACATTTCTTATTCCATTTTATCTTTCTTGGTTTTGACTAATGTCAGTAACAGCTACTGGTAATAAACTGCTTGTTACAGCTTGCTCTTGCCTTCAAGCACTGGCTTTGATACATTGTCAGCCAATTGGAAGCATTTCCTGATTACATTTCCAAATTGCTTGTTTATTGATCGAAAGTTAATAAAGCAAAAGACAACTTTTCGGCTTAAATTAAATGAAAGGTTCCTTTGATGTTCAAATTATCCAATCAACCAACGTGCAATGAAATGTAAGCATTTGAAAGTTTTATCTGGAAAGCAAAATGTACTAGATAATGGTTTCTGGCACAGCCGCTGTATCTAACAGCTAATGAAAAAACACCCATAACTTTAGATTTCATTTATTTTCTGTTGAAAAGTAAACGACACTGAATTTTGTTATTTTTAAATAGTTGAAAACACGAAAGGGCAGATATTGTATATCTTTTTGACAAACTGTAATTTCTACTGCAAACATATTTGGTTAGCTGCAATAAACAAAGTAATGTACATTATCACTTCCTCAGAGTCTGGCCTTTGCGTGTGAGTCTATTTGCTTCCAGTGCTGTGTTAAAACTGCTGTGCTCTGTCAACTATTACCATCCTATCCAAGAGGATGCTCTGACCTGTCTGGAATATTTAGATATGCAAGAGATGTCTTGTCTCCAAAAATTACCATAGGTCTCAGTATTACACTGCTTCTTCAAGAGCTTTGACTCTCATAGTGAAATTTATTTAAATCTTCTAGATTTAACATCACTGTACTTTTCAGAGAGTCAGCCACTTCTTAAAATTTTTCAGGCAATGATTTTCAGTGCAGTTTCAACTGAGAGAGCTGGGGTAGCTATAGTGTGTAGTATATACAGTAAGAATAAAATAACAAATAAGAGCAAATTTTAGCTAGTAAGAATGACACTAAAAAGGTACAGCCACATTATAGCTCAGACCTCATTAAGAGATTCAGGTGTTTTACAGCAGAATAATCTTGAAATGGCCACTTTGTGAAAAAAAAGCACAATTGTGCTATAAATTAACATAGGTAACATTTCTATGCTTCATCCTAGAATCCTCTGACAGGATTTGGGTATTTTAAGCTGAGACCTGTATTTGTAGACCGCATTGTAAGTGATTTTATACCACATAACTAGGAACAAACTCATTTTAGCTGCACTAAAGGAATAAATGTGATGTGTCAAATGATAAATAACCCCTCTCTATTTTGTTGCAGTAGTTGTTGTTGTTGTTTAGAAGTTTGTTACTGCATTGCGATCATAATAGCTTTGCAGTAATAAATGCAAGTGTATATGTATGTTCCATGAGGTCTTTGCATGTCAGAAATAAAATCTGTCTGTACCTTGAAATGAAAAGCCTAATTGAAATAGATTTGTAAATGCTGGAATTCATTCTGCCACAGACAGCATGTTTAATGTTTCTTTGTCCTTTTGACAAGACCCCACATAACATCTCTAAAGATCTTAATGTCAAAAAAAGCTTGTCTGCACAGTCGCAACCAAACTAATTTTTGAAATTATGATTATCTGATCATCAGAAAAGAAAGGGAAATAAGGATTTTATAGTATCAGTGTGGCTGTTAAAAATGTTACTTTTGTTGTAGAAGACCAGCTTCATTAGGTATGTTGTTTGTTGGGTTTTCTTGCTCTTTTCTATTTCTCTGTTGATAGAGAGATATACATTTAGAATAGTCAGTGTAAAGCAGAAATTGATTTATGTTAGAATCCCCTGCTGTGAATGCCAAACAAAATGGCAGTGGTCCAGATTTAAGATTTTTCAATTTTTAAAATATTTTTTGAGATGTGAACGATGTGAAATCCGAGGAGGTCAGGCAAACTAGCACTGAAGTGGCAGCAAAGAATTAAGAGTCACAAACATTGACTCCTTGCATACACCATTGGAGAAGATGGTGGAACCCACTAACTTTTAGATGACTCTTAATTCTGCTCATGTGCTCACTCTTCCTAAGCCTCTGCTGGCTCCACCAACCTGTGAGCCTTTCTGTACCTCAGCTTTTATGATTCCTTTTCTACCATCAGCAAACGTCAGGCTCAACAAGGCACAGCCTGCACAGCAATTGCACCTGGCAGTTCCCATGGATATAAGATCTCTTGGACATGTGAGGTGCTGCAGACATGCAGTGAATTTCTTCATATGGGGATCAGCATCTGCACCCAGAAAACTAAACTGACAAGTACAACTCTAAAAATACTGGGATTATTTTGGGCTTGTTTGTCCACAACAAAAAAGAGGTAGAAAAGCAGTAATGAAGGATTTTTTGCTTTTTCTTCTATATACTTTTTACACATTTCTCTGTACCCACAGGCATGAGCATGCATACTTGTAATGCTTTAGGTCTGTTAACTTAGCCTGATTTCTTGGTGTCCAGTAGGCAGGAGACTAAACACCCCAGAAACTATAGAGCCAGGAAGTCCAAACATTCTATCGTAAGCACTCAAGTTCCCCTAGCAGGACAGATTCTGTAAACTAGAAGTTAGCCCACCCCAGTCCCTTATTGGGCCCTCTTGTTAGATTTGTTAGATATGCTAATGTGTAAGGTCTTCAGTTGTATACTCAGTTGGGGGGTGGGAGGACATTGCGCCGCTGTCACCTGGGTGAAGAAATGCACCGAATGGGATCCTATTAAAATACCGAGGTAAACAACCCCCAACCCTCTAACCATGTCTAGTTTCTCATTTCCTAAGACCAGGAAAAAGGCATCAATGATAATCCCTAATCAGGATTTGGCTATTTCTTTTTCTTTAATACTTTTTCCTAATATAAGGGTATTCTATTTGCAGTCAGTTTGTGAAGCTTTGTAGCTCGTATTTTCCAGATTATTCTTCAAAGAAAAGAAGGAATAGAACATAGAAAATTACCTTTATGACTGCAAATTAATACATGTGTAGTATGATGTCTAAAGCACAGGTCTTAAAAAAAGGGGCAAATAATACAAAATTTGGGATTAAGTGAAAAAATTGAAAGCACTGGAAGCAACAGGACATATTTTGTGGATTTCCCTTAGAAATATATATTTTTTTTGTGGTTTGAGTTCTTCAGATGATGCAATATTGAAATCTGCCCAGTGGGAGCTCTAGAAAAGCATTCTGAGACTGATAACCTCATTTGGAAAGCTAAGCCTGATTAAAGGGGTTGTTCCTTTCTTAACAACTTGGGATTTCCATTAATTTCTCCTTTTGTTGAAAGCAAAATGTATCAGAAAAAAAACCTTAGAACTAAAATTACTAATTATGAAAATTAGAATGAAGTAGAAGCTTCAGGTTTTGCTTGTGGTTTTACCCTATTTTTGACAATGGACAGAGCCCCTTCATCCAGGAACTCCTTTTCACGTCAAAAGATCTATTTACTGATATGAATGGGTGAATTATGTGAATGAGTGATTTGCAGTTAACTGAATCCTGTGCATCCATACAATTTTTTTTGAAAGGTAAATAACTCTGTGTATGCTTAGATAACACATACTTTTTATTAATAACTTCATAGTGGCAGCTATGTGATTAATGAAGAAATGTAGGTTTTTCTACTTGAAACTGTAATTATATTTTGCACACTACTCTCCCCTTACAGCACATTTTGCACTGTCCAGTCTCCATCTTTTTGGTACAAGAATGTAGCCAAAACCATGGGTACAGGTGCTTAAGCACTTTCTAAATTCAATGATCTAGCAGAGCATTTTAAGAGTGGGGTATTTTGAATGACATAAGAGTTCAGAAAAATGTTTCATAATATTCACATATTTCCTTATTCTGGTCTTCTGAGTTTTATGAGGCAGCATTTCTTCAGAATCTTTGTATTTCATGTGTGCAATTGGATAATTAAATCTCTAAGTAATTTTCAGGAGATATTGTGTTTTTAAGAATAAACTATTTACATGTTAAACTTAACTTTAATCTTAAACAACCTTCAGCAAATAATTTCTCTCCAAACCATAGATCAGTGATAAATTAGATTTAACAGTGCAGTTAGATTTAATTCTTAAACAAGAAAAATACCAGAGGCCATCTGAAACCCAGGCCATTAATTGGATGCCGATTTTGTTTAATTTTAGTGAGAGTAAACTGCTAACTACTGACAGAAGAGAGAAACTACTACACGCAACATTAACCTTTCTCCTGCTATGCAGATGTGCCCTAGGGTAGCCACTTTAAGGTATTAGAATGTTGTCATTAGAAAGTTGCAGGGATGAAGTCCAATGCACTCTGTATGCATGAAGCCACAGGCTTGTCTTATTTGATCTCTAGTGTCTGGGAATCTTACATCACTCAAAGAGTTAACCTGCCTACATACATTAGGGAATCTTAGCCACAAGGGACTTTTGTTTGCATCTAGGCAATTCTTTTAAAAACTGATGTCTCTGAAAAGGCTTTGGCCATGCTGACTTGCAAACCGTGCAACCCATATATCACTCACTCCAGCACCTCTTCCTTGCTGAGTAAATGGGACTGGAAGCAATGCTTTTATTTAAAGATTGGGCTTCATGTGTACTCCTGTACTACATAGCTATTTAGCCACTACACAGTACCAGGCAAAGGTATTTCTCTTGGCTAATTTGTCACAGAATCACCACAGAAGACTGAATCCTTCAGAGAGCTGAAGGAGTCTGAGACATCTAATAAATTCACCCTTTGCATGGAGAAAATGTTTCACAAGGAAATAATAAAACGGGATTTCAGTTACTAAAAAATGAGATAAACTAGTGTAGCAAATAAGTAAAGATTATACACATAGGCAACCCACTGCTCAAATATTTCTTAGGGCTATCGAGGATCTATCAAGGATACTGAGCCACTTAGATAAAGAAATTACTAAAGAGTGATTTACTGAGTTGTTTAAGAGTCATGCTAGAAAGATTAGTTTGCTCACAGCAATGTTCTAGGTCTGTTTTATTTAATGATTAGTTAAAAGCTGCGGTAGAATATTGCATAAACAAGCTTCAGTTGTTTATTTAACTATTGGCTATGCTTACCCCTACACTGTCAAGCCAAAAATATTAATCATGTTATCAAAACCTTAGCTTCACGAATACTTCCTCTACACATAGTCAGCATTAAAGCATAGCTATACAGTAAAGAAAACACCAGCATTTTTCAGGACATTTCTATTTGGGTAGAAGACTTCTGCTGTTTGGGCATTTGAATCATTGGACAACTGGCCAGAATGGATCTGAAGGGGTTGGCAGTATTTTGAGTCCTAGGAATAAAAAAAAAAAGAATAATTATGATGTTGATTGGTTCGTTGTGTTGAGCAGACAAGAGAACAGTGTTCTTCAGAGGATAATCCCCAACTGGTAGCTCCCAATGCTGACCCTGTCCCCGTTCTGCAGATCATTCATTCCCTGAGCCCTGCAAGTTCAGAGCTGCAAGGAATGCCACTCTCAAGAATCAGCCTTCTCTTCCTCAGCACTTCCCTGTCTGAAGTCAAGACCACCTCCCTCTTTACAGCTAGACACAGAGAGGAGCCTTTGGCCCTGATAAGTGTCTATGACTCCAGAATTCTGAGAATTATAATTTTTTCCCCCGTCATTACTTGCACTTAATTCTTCACTTCTATGTTTCGTCGTGCAAAGAGACACTTGGGAATTTTCATCTGTGTCTATTTTTAATGGACATCAGAGGCTATTTTTTTCTCTTTCTGCTTCAAAGCCTTTATATTTTCCATATTTATTTATTTATTGTTTTAGAATTCACACTGGTTTCCTGAAGTGAGGAAATCTAAACCCATAAATTTGGGGTTTCAGTCTTTTTATTCTCCTTCACAACATAAGTTGAGATCTAAACTTATTTGAGATCCAGTTAAAAAAATTTTAACAATACATACTTTAAAAAAAAAAGAAGAGAGAAAATGAATTTTCCTGTCTTTGAGTGTAACTCATAACTAAGAAGTAAGTGTTAGCACGTTTGTTTGCCACAAAGTTCTCAAGTAAAAACACACAGTTGTCCAAGACTCCTAATGATTTCTGGTAAGATTAGCAAACTTCTGAATACATGTCATTGTCATAAACTTCATGATGTGTGTGTCTGGATTTTTAGGTGTAACAGGTGAGGAAAGCATTAACTCCAACTTAGGAACCATTTTTCTTCTAGTCTGCATTCTTTTGGGTCAGGCTCTAAGCTACGATGAAGCACAGGGGCAACTTTCACACTTGCCTGCATTTGCGATATTGCGATATAGTTTGTTAACTTTACACAGGTGAACGTGCTCATTACTGGTAAAATCATAGGAAGGGATCTCAGAAACTAATTGACACCACCATTGCAGCAGATCAACTCAAATAGCAAGCATACATAGTGTAAGCTCTGGAATGAATGCACTCTAATAACAGATATTTCCAGACTCTGGGTTATGATGGATGTACCCAGCAGGGATAAATTACTTTTCTCCACAGCATGACTGTGCCTAGGAGACACATGCTCTGCCTTGTGTACTTTTATCTTTCATTATACTTCACAGAATCAGAGCAGCACCAACACATAAATATTCTTATTTGCTTGCCCCACATAAAAGACAATGTGCCACTACCCTGTTCTTTGCAACACAGGGCTATACCCACTGAACTGTGTGCCCATCTTCACAGGCAAGTTCACAAGTGCATTTCATTTTGCTGTTAGGTTTGCTCTGCCATGTTTTAGTTATTCCCTTGGGGCTGGTATCTAACACAGAGGAGCCTGGCAGTTAATGGATGGTGTACATTCCCAGTTCCCAAGTCTGATCCAGTAAACACACGTGCGTAGTGGCTGAACAATTTAAAAGCTAGTGAAGAGGAAGGGAAGTTTGTAAGGTGATGTCTTTCTGTTATTACCATTGTTATATAGGTATGCCCATGAGCACTCAAGTTGTGTTTTCTTGCCCATGGTTGGAAGGCTGAGACTAAGTTAAAAAAGGAAAAATATTGCTAAAGGCCAGTGAAAATCTTGTACTTGCTGAAACATAAGTTATGGAGTAGCCTCCGAAGAGAAAAAACAAAGGTCCCTTTGCTTGCAACGTGTAGGTTTAGAAAGCAGAGAACATGTAAGAACTCAACTCTTAGGAAGACCTACATGTAATAATAAGCCTTCCCCATCTTCTAGCTTTATGATGTTAGTTCCTATTTGTGTAACTTGAGATTTAAGAATCTTCTAAGCAAACAGTTCTTGAGGAGATGACATAGCAAGTCAGTAATAGTCACCTTTCAGTTCCAAATACTACACTGTTTTGGTGAAAACATCCACTATGGACAGGCTTCTAATACAATCCCTCAGTGACTTGAGTCATAAGACAATGAACTTATGTCAGAGGTAAAGAAGAAGTTTCCCTGATGGTGTAGAGTCAACTACAGAAGTGCTTGCACTGTCCTTTAAAGCACAGGGTAAAGCTGGACTCTGGCTTTGAAGACAAAATCAAATAAATAAAAACATTACAGTCATGACCAAAGTAATATAGATGGCTGAAACATATCAATAATACTGACAGAGTCCTCCTCGATCCAGGCAACAAATAATTTAGTTGTATCTTGGGTTTTTTGCAATGGAGACAGAAAGAAAAAATAACCTAATATCAAATGATCATCAATTTATTCAGCTTAATTAAGCAGAAGAGCAGTAGCTTGGGGATGGGGGGTGGGCTGCATCCTTTCCCATTAGAACCACAGGTTGAGACATGGGCACCAACCAACAAGTCAGCACAGCAGCTGCCCTGCAATGCAGCTGCCACCCCCACCAGCACAGCTGCAACCAAGCTTGTAAAGGATCTCAATTTCAAAAAGATAAACTTTGAAAAATTAAGGAAACTAGTTAATGAGGTCAACTGGATTAAAGAGCTCAGGGATTTTAATGTGGAGAAGGCGTGAAATTTCTTTAAATCAAAGGTGTGAAAGCTGTCTGGAACTTGCATCTTAATCAAGGGGAAAATCTTGTAGGGAATGGCTCCAGAGCTGACTGGATAAATAACCACTTCTGAAAGGGCAGAAGAAATAAGCAGTTTGCCTAAAGGGATAGGGAGTATTTTATGTCTGAGAGGCCAGAAAACAGAGAAGTAGAGATAAGTGCCAAAAGTAAAGCTGAATTAGACCTTATAAATTGAGACAAAAAGCAAAAAGTTGAGGGTTTTTGTTGGTTTTTTTCCCAGTCATGTACATATGAAAGAAAACACAGAGGGAGACACTCCACCACAGTGCAATGAACAGGAGGTCAAGAATAAAATGGTTTATCTGTGACATCAGATTTAAATCAAATGTATGACTTTCTGTAATGACAGAAGTGCTGACTATGGGAAGTGAGGATGGGCTGTAAATTAGAATACCCAGGCTAAAATTAAAACTAAAAGACCAATGCAATTACATCACATAGGCCTAACCATTTCCATCCCAAAAATAACCAAGTAAGTGCATGAAAGTGCAGATACAGTGACAGCGCATCTGTCAAATGGAGTGATCAAGATCTTGACAGGGATCAGAAAACAGAGTCCTTATATTTTAGATGATGGTAGGGACATAAGGTAGCTTAAACGCTAGAGGACAAATTAGTCTGAGTCTAATATTATACAAGGCTATAGGGGAAGTCTTGATAAAGAAATTGAGAAAGAAGGGGTAAAGCATAAAATGCATTGTGGACTTTTCATAGGGATGTCTTCCCAGACTAAATTCTTTGTTTCTTTGACAACTGATGTCTTAGATGACGGAAATGCAGTAGGTCTAATCTGTCTGGTGTTCAGTAAAGGTTTTGGTTTATTGCTACTTGCAAAGTGGTTCAATGAAGTTTAGCAACATACATGTAATCAGGCTCTCAAAATTAGAAAGAATAAATACAGTAAGTCTGACCCAGAAGCAACCTGCTCTCCTTTCCCCCAATAATATGATTCAGTTCATTCTATTGGAAAATGCAAAAGTAAACTGAATCCACCATACTTTAATGTTGTTTGGCACTGTAATATGTAATTCTAAGTGATATTGAGAGAAATGTATATTGCATTAGCCAATTTCATGTTATATTTATTAATGCTCTAGCTGGACAAACTATTGCTTGTTTTTCAGTAGAACTAATGAAAGAAAATGAAATTACATCATTAGGAAAAAATGCTCATTTTAAATGCATCATATGGAAAATGGGACAAAAATTGTTATCTACCCCTTTGCCCAAATTAATCAGTCATAGTAATAGATTCCAGAAAATCTACATTTTTGTTTAAATGCATTAACTAGAGAGGCCAGCTGAGATTAGTAGAGGCAAGTCATCCCTGGACACTGTCTCATTTACAGCACTGCCTTGGAGAATAACGTGCTGGTGCATATTTCTGTGCTGTTGACTACGGGTTCCGTTCACTCTCCAGCTGGGAACATCTACTCAATTTTTTATTGGTGATTGGTGTTTTCATTCTTCCTCTGTTTACCTGAATGTTTGCATGAAGTCTGCTAATTTCTGGATGAATGCTCAGACATTTTGGTGAATCAGTTGTGTTCCTTGGTTTAAAAAAAAATTTTAAAAAGGGAAGAAAAGAAAAAGAGAACAGTAAAAAGCTTGTATGTGTGCAATGTCACTTCTCACAAAGAGCACTTTCTCTCTTTTTTCGATATTACTTAATACTGTTTGTATATCTGCATTTTTAAAAGCCTGGGTTTGAGGAAATAGCCAGGAGTATTGTGAAATTCACCTTTTTTAGCAACAATTACAGAAAACCAATGCCTAAAGAGTTTTACTCATATTTTTGTATATATATGTGTGTATACATATATATATATATATATATATATACACTCTCCTACATATGGGTATGGGGATTGAAAATATGATGGAGAGTGCTGACTATTTTTACAGTGCTTAAAGCTCACTAAAACACTTAGTAATTCACTTGCTGGAGATGCTCAGATACAGATTACGTTTTAACAGATAGTGATTTGCCAATAAACACTCAGCAAACAGTTGGGAGGCATAGATGTGAAACAATCCATTGCATTAGCCATATTTTAATGATTTTTTTTTCAGAGGGAAGCTCAGCAAAATTGCAATTTTTTAAATAAATAATTAACAGTGTATTATTTCAATAAATAAATTAGTGTTTATATAGTAAAGAATACAAATGTTTTGTGCATACATTCTGACCTACTTCTCCAGTACTTCTTGGCTGTTTCCCAAAGAATTATTTTTAAAAATTAATGATGAACATCAAAATATTTCTGTTTATAACATCATATCAATAGTAGTTAAATCTATAAAATAATTCAATCGTTTATCCTTCTTATCTTGGGAATGTTTAATCAAGCTTGATATTTGCTTTAAATTAGCACTGTCAAATGTACATTAGTATAAAATCTCCCAAATCATGAAAGATTTATAATTTGAAATGTATTTGGATTATTCTCTAGTTAATCAGCTAGATAAAAATTAGTGGTACTGTAACTAGAACAATTAATTGGATTTAAAAATGAAAAAATAACCAGCTCATGCTACTTCCTGTACTGCTTCGCTTTGGAAACACAAATAATATCTTAAGTACATCACAGGATGTAGTTTTGCGAAGTCTGCACTACATCATAAATCCCTTATTTAATCTTTACAAGGAAAATTTTGTATTTTTTTCTAGAGGAGTTTTGAACAAGAAAGGGAGGAATACATTCTTTTGGCAATGATTCTATAAAAATATTTATGTACAACAACTCGGTAAAATGCACATCACAGCTGGAACTTTAAATGCAAAGAATTTCATATTTAGTTTAAGAGGTTCCTTTATTCATCATGGTTGCAGAGGTTTTTTGGAGGTGAAGGCCATGGACAGAATACAGAAACTTTGCTCTGTACATTATTTTAGTTAGAAACCCTTATGTGCTTGGCATCATTAATGATCAAAATGAGCTTGTAAGTAAAGCACCAGTGGGCAGACTGCTGTACATCCCTGGGTAATTACTTCACTAATGTCTTGCAGAGAGTGTCTGATGATCAAGATAGTCAATTTCTGTGAGGTCTGGGCTGGGCAGGACTGGTACGAAAACGGCAGCATGGAAAACTTCAAAGATAGAACTATCCATCTACGAGCTGTTCAGAAGAGTGAATTGTGGAGTAAGGAGTTTGGTGTCTGTCAGACTCAAGGGGGCAAAGGAGGTTTAGAAGGGAGGTATGGGGCTGTTCTTCCTTGGGAGCGGCCAAAGGAGCTGGAAGGTACAGGCCTAGGCCAGGAGAGGCATAAAAATATTCTCTGCTCCTTATACTGAAGGAATTACACAATTTATACGTAATGGAGTAAAGTACTAAGACAAGAGACAGTAAATAGTCTTACATTTGTAGCCTGATACTTCCTATAATCACAAAGTAAACTGAGTTGGAATGGACCCACAAGGATAATTGAGTCCATCTCCTGGTCCTGCCGAACACCATCCCCAAGAGTCACACCATGTGCCTCAGAGCATTGTCCAAATGTATTTTGAACTCTGGTAGGCTGATGCTGTGACCACTTCCGTGGGAAGCTCGTTCCAGTACCCAAACACCCTCTGTGTGAAATACCTTTTTCCTGATATCCAACCTAAACCTCCCCTAACACAACTTCAGACCATTCCCTCAGGTCCTGTCACTGGTCACAAAAAAGAAGAGATCAGTACCTGCCCCTCCTCTTCCCCTCATGAGGAAGTTGTAACTCCAATGAGGTCTCCCCTCAGTCTCCTCCAGGCTGAACAGACCAAGTGACCTCAGCTGCTCCTCACACAGCTTCCCCTCAAGGCCCTTCACCTTCCTTGTGGCCCTCCTTTGGACACTCTCTCTTAGCTTTCTATCTTTGTTATATTGTGACACCCAAATCTGCCCCCAGCACTCAATGTGAGGCTGCCCCAGTGCAGAGCAGAGTGGGACAATCCCCTGCCTTGCCCAGCTGGCGATGCTGTGCCTGATGCCCCCCAGGACAGGGCTGGCCCTCCTGGCTGCCAGGGCACTGCTGACTCAAATTCAACTTGCCATCAACCAGGACACCCAGGCCCCTTTCTGCAGCGCTGCTTTCAAACATCTCATTCCCTAATCTGTCCATACATCCAGAGTTGCCCCACCCCAGGTGCAGAATCCAGCAGTTTCCCTTGTTGAAATTCATATGGTTGTTGGTTTCTCAGCTCTCTCATTTAGTGAGGTTTCTCTGCAGGGCAGGGCCTCTCTGTGTTCGAGGGAGTCAAGAGCTCTTCCCAGTTTGTATTGTCTTGCCCAAGATCACAGTGTGTCTGATGCCTGTATGTCACAGGGCAGTGAACATCCCTCTGTCTGTCTCACAATGCATTTGTTTAACAGGAATCATGGTGGGAGATGCCATTCGGGTGAGTAAGACTTCAGCCTTGGTAAGAGTTCCAGGAGACCCCAGTGACAGAAATAATGACGGATGTGCCACGTCTTTCGAGTAGTCCAGAATGGCAGCTGTTTCTTGCTACTATAAGCATGTATTAATTTATTATCCTTGCACTCCTTTGAACCCCCCAATATCTCTTCTTGTAGTCCAAAACATTAAACTGATAAAATGTAGGTCTTATTCACAGCAGGATGTGTTTTACTCATTCTAGCAAGCTAGCTATGTATGCTTTGTGCTTTTAAATTATTTAGACCTTCCGGGTAAGTCAGAATCTGTTTAATCTGAGCCTTGTCCCGCACACTATTTTTTCATCTCACAATACTGCCATTAGTCATCACTCTAGCTTACAGGCTAATACAGACCTTTGTTCACCTTCCAGCACTGGCAATGCTGCCTTGGGTCTTCTAGAGCACTGGAAATTCTTTAGAGATCTTTTCAGGTCCTCCAAGGCTGTTCAGAAAATTCTCTGGAGAGCTAGGAAATTAACAAGAAAAGACCATATAGGACAGACAGAATTTCCTATAATCGTTACATATACTAAGCATGCTCTCTGTAGTCAGATCTAGGTTTCTTCATGTGAAAATGACTATGGATTTTTGTTTGTGAAAGTATATTAAATTTTCACAATGCAGAATAAAATAGATTTTTCTGGACCCCAAAATAAAATAAACACCTATAATAATAATAATGGTGTCCTACTACTGAGATTCTAGAATTATAATTTTCATTATATTATAGAATTATTTTTGCTGAAGGGGCAAAGAGGAGGCTGAGTTGTTGCAATTGATACCATACTACAGCCACAGCAGGAAGGCAAGAACTTAAGCATTACTTTGCACTGCCCCAGTAGTGTACAAGAACTATAAGGCTGTCCTAAGTAGGAGGGGGAGCATTTTGGATTGGACAGTCTGGCCTGGCAGTGGGAGGTATATTGCTATGCAGCTCTCTTCTAGCTGGTGAAATGGGTCCTCAGTTCACTCCTGAAGTCTTGAGTACTGAGGGTGCAATTCAGGCCATCTTTTTCCTCCATGAAAAGTTTAATTATGTCTTGTGCATTTACAGCTAATGGCAATGCCTCTTCTTGGCTCTGTAATCTCATGTGTTTTCAATAGTTTCCGGACTCATAAAGATGCCCTGCTACATGCCGTGTCCACAACTACAGCCTAGCACACACCTCTGCCTCCCCTGTGATCCAAGTGCAGTCCTAGCTCAGCTTGCAGAGTGAACTGGCTTGCATAAGTCTATCAAATGCTGCTGTGAACTGCAGTAAGAACTGAAGTTGTCTCTAAGAAGCATAAATCCCTGGAAAATTCCAGGGGACACAAAATAATTTTCAGTTTAAGGGCTGCAGCTACAAAATGGAAAGTTGCAAACTGGGCAACCTGAAGTATGAATGTCCTGCCTTGAAAGTATTGTGATGTTGGGCATGATGAAGGCACACACTTCCAAGGAGCAAGAGAAAGCAGAATAGAAGGGACAGTATTTAGCCTAACCAATCTGGTCTGCTCAAAAGAGGAAATCATGCCTGCAGCAGGAAAATGTCTTGAAAGCATTCATAAGATACCTCTGGAAGGTGCTTTATTAGTTTTGTGAAAAGCTAGTTTATACTTGGGTCTGCATGAGACTTCAAAGTCAATTAAACAGGGAAAGCCTAGTGCTTCCACACTAGGTGAGGGCTGCTACATCCTCAGATGTGCTTCTCCTGTCCTTCATTTTCCTGAGTACAAATGACCGCCACCTGCAGACCGGCTGCCCTTCAACCCCTTCCATTTTGGAGGACCCCTGCAAGCCTCTCTGTCTCTCCCCAGGGTTCAGCAGCATGCTGCCTGCAGGAACTTTGCTGGGTGTCCCAGGGCGGCTGACCTTGTGTCTTGCACTGGGTTTCAAAGACACAATGTAAACTGAGGAAAGCTCAGGTTCCGTTACACTTCAGGGAATGTGCAAATATCCATGCGTATCCTCTGCTGCTGGAAAAAGAAAAGAAAAATGTCAGAGTATCCAGCTGGTAGAGTGCTGTCTGGGGTCTGCTAGTAAGCTGTACTTTCAGTGAGTTCTCATGCATTTTATCAATTTAGCAATAAAAAATCCTGGAGCTGGTTTGGGCTTTTTGTTTGGGCTTGAGTCAGCCTGCAGCTCCAGCCCCCTTTTCTTTTTCCTTGTTTTGGCTTCTTTAAAATACAATTAATTTTTTTTAAAGGAAATGTAGTGATTTATGTTTCTGAGATCAATGTCAAGATACAACAGTACAGTTTTCTTCTGTTATGTATTTTCTCTGTGGTATGGCAACCCCTGTGCCACAACTGCTTCCCAGCACTACTGCTCCCCATAGTTTTCTTATTCCTGGCCATCTCTTATTAAAACATTTCATCTTAGTAGGTCCCAAAAAATGAAAACACTCCAGTTGTTTGGTTTTACTCATGTAACTGCGCAAGAGAGGGCTGAACATCTGCCCAGCAAGAGGCTGCAGTACTAGTGCTCAGAAAATACCACAAGCCAGAAATATTCACCTATATTACAGACATTGGTTCTCTGCCCTCATTGAAGTAGCTTGGGCCACAGACCAGGAAATGGCACACATTCTCTCTCTTCCCAGTGGTATTAAGGTCAGAAAGTAAAATATGATCTTGAGAATTAACCTTTGGAAAGCGGGGCTGAGAAGTGACTTATCATCTCCCATCCCCATTCTCTCCACAATCTGAGTACCCAGACCTGCCATTCTCTGCTGGAGGAAGGACCTTGCAGACCAGAGGGCTTCTACCACTGTGCTATATTTCAGACACAGTGCAAAGTTCTCAGCTATAAGCGAGCAGTTATTAACGCTGTGACATTTGTGCTGCAGCCATCGATCAGCTATGGTGTGATTTTCGTAGTGATTTCCCAGTCAAGCAATTTCTAGGTAGTGTAAGAAAACATGACATAGTTGTGCTCCTTTTTACTGCTTATGTGACATGATTGTTTTGTGCAAGGATAAGATCAACACCAAAACATATCCACAGTTCTTCCCAAGTTTTGGAGATAAATGCATTTTTGTTCTCGTTTTTTTTTTAATTTCACCAATAAGTCTATAAAGGCAGGTTTTGTTCCCTATATGCTGTACATGATATCTCTCTGTCAGACCAGCAGTTATGTGTTAGATCTGTAGGTTTGGATGTCAATTCATATTTTAAGTCTCGCTATAATTCAGGGTATCTGGGCTTACTTGGGCTTCGGGTTTTTCTAGTGGCCACCTGTTTCTCTTTTTAGAGAAAAAACAACTCAAATTCTATATACAGTTAAAGATCGCAATGTGAATCTTAGCTTTCTTTCAGTCACTGTGATGGTGGAATTTCTGTATTGGATTCTGCTTCTGTTGTAATAAATCACAGCCTGGACAACATAAGTCATCCACCAGTTATCTTTATTTATTTTGTATTTTGTGCTTGTTTAATTGGACCTCTGCATTTGAAGGAGAAAGTAAGTTAGATTTCAAACACCAGCCAGGCTTTACCTCTGCTATGCATCTTCACATTTGACCTGGCACTTTTGGCTTTCATCAGGGGAAGACATATAATGTAGGTACAGACACATATGAAAAACAGAATCAAAAAGTGTGTGTCAGTGGTAACCTGTAATCTGTAAATATTTTTGGTAAGTGATGTGCAAGGCAGTGAACATTTACCTGGAAGTGCTTGTAGCAGTGGGCAGAGCTGTGTGGTGTGTGGGAACAGACCAGACAGCCTGCAGAAACTGTTGGTACTCACATGCACTGGAAGAGCAAGTGGGATGAGGAACATGAGCCAAAAACCTGCAGGGCAGATATCCCTGACATGACTGTACAGCAAGCTCATAAATCAAACTTATCTCACAGCTCATACAAAGTGTGCTTAATTCACAATTTTCAAGATAAATTATTTCAGCTGTTTAATTTGGAGTTTTGTTATTTTAAATTAAGCAAAGATTTTCATCTGAGGAGCATGCACTGTCAAAGGAAAGACAAATTTTACATAGGTAGTTCCAGAGAAGACTGAATATTTTCTACTTTATAAAATTACAGTGCTAAAAATATTTATTCCTTAATATACTGTAGTCCATAAAGTAACAAACACATCTATGGTATTTATTGGGCTGAGTAGACTTGGATAAAAGGCCATATGTTTCTAATGGGGTCTCCAGAACAAAAAATGTAATGTTGCTTTGCTCATTCAGAGCAGCAAGCTTCAAGTGTATAACCATTTCAATGTACTACAGAAGCTTTACCACAGAAGCTTTTACTATAGAAATACACTTTTATCCATTGGGTACTTGCTTTGTTTCCATAATGCTAATAATGTCTTTCTCCTTTCTGGGAGTGTTTAAGATGATTATTACAGCTGGCTGGCACAGCCTCTGAATGCCAACGCCTTCTCAACCCTCTTAAAAAATCTGCATTGGGTATTATTCATTTAGTTTTTAATTATTAGCATTTATATCTGTTTTTACATCTTTTGCATATCATTCAGCTGTTCAAAGGGGGTATTCCCATGCTGCCAGTCTGAAGTGCTTCTGTTTGAAGGCACCAGCAGCTCAGGGAATCCTCTCATATGCTGTCTGTGGCCAATCCAAAGAGCTGCCAATTGGGTTCTGCCAGTGCACATTAGACTGATACCATTTTGGAGTCACTTTATCTGTGATCTTAAAATAACGAGCTCAAAAATATTATTTCAGTGTCTTTCTAACATATTATGCTTGCTTTGGTCTCTCTGATAATTCTTTTACTCATATATGCTGTATTTTCCATTACATATTTACCCTTTACAACCTGATTCTCTATTTTCCAAGTAAGCTGCAGGCTGTTGTGATTGCTATGGCTTGAAACCTCCTCCAGAGGTTGCTAGAGAAATAAAGTGCAATTACCAGCATTAGCTGAATAACATAAAAATTGTGTTAGATGACCTCTAGAACACTTTTCAAATGAATTACTCAGCATTTCCACTACTCCTTCCGTCATTTTCTTTGTACTCAGAGAAATGTAATTTCATCTGTAGCTTAAATGGGATGTAAACAAAGTTTTTGTGACTTTCTCCCTTGGTTTCTCACTTGACTCCCTTGGGTCAAAATTAAGTTCCATACTTTAAGACTGACCTTTGGATATACACCTGTACATTTTTAAATATCCAAGGATAATCCGTCTGCCAAGTCTTCATTTCCACTGTTTTAGGTTATGTTAGAGTCTTTTGTTCTTGTTTTCATCTCATTTTCTATAGACTCTGCTCACACTGTGTTTGTATTACATGTGTGGGAGATCCAAGAACTATAAAACTTACTGAACTGATTATCTGCAAATGCTTACCACCTTCATCAAAATACTAAAGATAGATCTTGATAATTTCTCTAGTGCAGAAACAGCTGCACTTGCAGAAACTTGTTTTGTATTAGACACCAGAGAATCAACAGTTAAATTGTGGGAAAGAAGGAAAGATTTTTTTTTTTCTAAAAATTAAGAAATTCTACAAAACTGTACCGTATTACAAATCAAACAATTCTGTCTTCATCTATGTTTCCCTGTCCAGTATAGTCTTTATTTTCTATTGGAGATCATACCTTGACATACATTTTTGCTATGATTAGGTCATTGAGCTGTTTTCCACCTATATGGATTATTTGATATCTAGCCTTGGCTTATACTGCAGCCTTAACATAATTAAGTCAAAAATGTCAACCAACTCAATTTCTTTTGAAGGCAGTCTGTCATAGTTGCACAATTCACGCAACTCCTTAGTTTCTTCTACTTAGTTTGAAATTTCCTCTAGTCCTTGAATCCTCTAGTTTGTGCTTATATCACATTACCGCGTGCAAAATACAAAGCCCTTTCTGTATGATAGGGATTTTGTTCTAGACACTACTTTTAACTTGAAAACTTGAATAGTTTATCTAATGTTTAACACAGAGTAAGTTTCTGCACGCGTGTTATTTCAGAGTAGTTAGAGAACTACAAATGTGCACACCTGTGGACCAAGCACCCATGTGAACAGAGCCCTCTTCATAATTAAATAGATTCAAAACATAAGTTTATATGTTTTTCATTGGTTTTTTAAAAATGTCTTTGTTTTATCTGGTTGAAAATTTTTAATCAGTTACAATTCGTGACTGAACTTGAAGAATGGCATACTTGTCTGTGTTTTGCTTTGCGGTTTCTTATAGATTTTTTATCTAATGACAGAGTTTTCTGTGGGAAGAAATGATCCTCTGTGATTTTAGAAATTTTTTTGTGGGTGTTACGGCATGCTGCAGTTGCTGTGCCTGCATAATGAACTGCAAAAACCCTGCTGTGTGGGTGCAGAATAGGTCAGCAGAATTAGATTTTCTCTTGATGAAGTTCCACCAGTTCCCTGAAAAGATGTTGAACTCACTTCAAACAGTGAAGCTCTGTCAACTGTGGGGTTTCATGTTTAGGATTTTGTTCCCAAAGCACACTTGTAGCCATAGCATACACATGCAGCCTTGCTCTTTTTGTTTGCTGTGTTTTAAGTATACCTATTCACAAAAACTAAACCCAGCTGGAGTAAACATCAACCATGACCAATCTTTGGTGCATTCATTTGTACTCACAAAGGAAACATCATTAGAAACTTAGTGTCTTTGCATTATGTTAAAGATATCTCTGGTGGTTTCATATTGCTCCAAAAGACCAATGGACTGTTGTGTGGACATGATCCACTTAATGGGTTGCAATGAAAGATGCTTGAGTATCTGACATGTGGCAATGAAATGGCATAGAACCCCATTCTTTCTTTCTTGAGCCACTAAGTGCTATATTCGTCTTCACGACAGGTGGATCTTCTGCTTTTTCAAAAGAAAGACCCTATTCAGAAGCTAATATCATTATTTTCATTATTACTTTTTTCACCCTATGACATTTCAATATCAATTTGAAATGTTTTGCAACATTGGGACAAGTGACACTGTGTAGCATCTTTCAGAAGGGATAAATTGAAAGTGAAGTACTAATTTGGAAAAAATTACTTGAAATGATGTTTTAAAAATTTTGGGTGCATGCTGTTGCTTTTACCTGTCTGCTTTCAGGGACTAATGCTAAAGAGGGAATAAATGTTGAAAACTTTCCTGAAGTCTTTAGCAGTCATGCCAAATCAAGTTATGAAGGAAAAAAAAAAATCACATGTATCATATAATATGTTGTCTCTGGTACATACATACATGCAGACATAATAGAAAGAGTACTTCAAGTCCATATAGCAATTAATGGAATAAATGGCACCTGCAGAAGCATATGGTACTTCCCAATTTCCACTCCAAGTCTACGTCCGTTATGGATGCTGATAGAGAGGAAGAGGAGGAAAGACAAATGTACATATCACTTGAGACAGGATATGAAGAAAACTGGTAAGTTGAAGCTTAAGAAACTGAGTTTAGGATACTCTAATAGGGAAAAGTAAGAGATGTGATGCAAAGCTGGCATAAGGGTGAAAGCCAACATGTAGAAAGGAAAAAATATCTCTAAGAGGATCTGGTTCAGAAACATCATTTACTGTGCCTGGTTAACTTACTGGTGCTTTCAAAATCTGAAACGTGTGATGCACACCATCAAATAAGGGATTTCTTAAATTACAGTTGTATGCTAATTACTCACTTTAGGCAGTGGTTTGTCTGAGGCAGTAAATGATCCCAGACTTGTCTTAGCAAGAAAAAAATCTTACCACTGAAATGTTGGGGACTGTTAGTCACCAGTGCAGGAATTACCACTTTTCTAAATCTCGAATAGAAATGAATTCAATAAAATGAGACATAATGACAGATTTATAAAAGCAACCTTCCTTTACATAATGGATTTTATATTCTAATATTTCTTTACCATAATCCTTTAAAATTATGCAAAAAAATTATTATTTAAGTGATAGTAAAGAATTCATTAAAAGATTAATAGTTCTGGTTTACCAATTCACTTACCAGGTCACTTAATTATTTAGTTCATTAATTCTGCAAATGTCAGGCTTACCATGAACTCTAGTGATTTGCATAAGTAAGGTTATAGTTCTGTGAGCAATTGTCATCTAACAAGTTCAAACAAGAATTTGGCATTATTTTTACACACATGTTCATATAGAGATGGGAAACCAATATAACTAATTGATTTCTCAAGAAGATACCCTCCAAATTAGACTAATAAGAGTGGAACCTATTTTAGGAACCACTTTTCTCATGAAACAAAAATCAGTCATTTAAGGATATCTGAAGCCTTCTAAAGCTTTACTTATGTATTTATTTAAAAATTTTTCATTGGAATATTGAGATGATAGTTTATTTTAATTATGAAAAGGATTCTACTTCTGAGGTGACAGTTAAAATATTTACATTATGTTAACGTGAACCAACCACTAGAACTTACATGTGTGGATTTGTATGTATACAGACACATGTATATGTGTGCAAACATGTTGAGAAGTACAAAATAAATACTTGTAGCAACACTGGAAATAGTCTGAGCAGCCATTAGCTGTTATTTAATCTTCAGTAATATCCTTCAAAGCAAGGCACTGTACACGATGGCACGATGAACCTTCTTTGAGCATAGGTGAAGTTTTCGATTCCCTTGGTAAGCCTGAGTGGAGAACATCAATAGCTGGTCATTATGCACCATGTAAAATAATTTGAAGCCCTGTGATGCATACAGACTAAGTAAGGCCATCTTAAATAATTTTTACTGTGGAATGATTTCTTCCATTACAGGTTCTATGCACTGTAAAATAGCATGGGGCTGTAACAGTCACAAGCCAGTGTGTACCCATGTATCTTGCTGCAGTGAATGGTTAAATGTGAAAATGAATTCTTTCTGGCAGGCTAAACTCACGGCCCTCTGTATCAGTGGCATCTGCTATGGCATGTGAAATAGCCTTGCTCTTAGTGGGTGTCTGCCAAACAAGTACAGGTTTCTAGGGGGTAATACATAATCTGTTCAGACCCACTTCTACAGCCCCCATGAGTGGATCTATTAAGTACAATTAGTCTTGTAATTAAGGGCCACAGTATTAAACACTTCAAGCATTATTTTTTTCTCTTTTTGACAACACAGAATCAATCTTGTGACAGCTTCCCTGCCATACAGTCTTAGATCCTGATAAACAAAATGCGAGGATTGTAGTTACAATTATGTGAAAGTCAGCAAAGCTTGAGGTGTTTTTACACAAAATACACTCATTCAAATCTGTGGAGTAAATAGGTATAAATAGCAGGAATGTAAATCAGCGATATAGATACACAAAGGAGGTATAAAAGTGTAAAAAATGTAAGTTTTAAAGACAAGAATCTTTGGATAGTTTCATCAAGGCACCTACATGTATTGGACAGTTCCTGCCAAAATTAATTGCATGTTTTGCAGTGTCAGTAACGTTGGGAGCAACAGTGTGAGTTTTTGTATAGTCATGGGAAACACTGTCGTTATAGTACAAAGAGATGTAGATTGGAAGTTTTGTGAATTGATCAGCTACTGTGTGATTTCCTGGGATTACCTAAGTGTGTTTACAGAAAGAGAGGTAGAGACTAGACTGTTCTCAGTGGCTTTGGAAGATAAATGGGCCATTAAACTCCTATGTCCTTGAAAAAGTTTTACTGTGTTAAAAGGGGGACTTCAAAGGAAAATAGCTGAACAGAAAAAAATGAAATCAGTGTAGTATCATTTAATGGGAATCAGCACAGAGTTGACTGTGAATAGGATCCAGAGTTTATGAATAGTCAAGAATGTTTGGGGTCAAACTGAAGTGATTCTCAAAAAATGGCAGATGTCCTGTAATCTGCCCCTGCTTTTCTTCCAGCTAAAAGGTCAAGGTTTCATCTGTTGGATGGTACGTAATAGTTAGTCAAATATTTTCATTAGCTCTGAAACTTTTTGGGGATAAGAACACAAACCCGACCATACTGAAAAGCATTTAAAAGGGTTCAAACCTCTTTACTTATGAAATACTGTAGCCAAAACAGTTTGAAATTTACTTCTTTATTTTAGACTTTAATCAATGCCTTTACTGCCTAATTGGGCACTTACCCAACTAGTACAGGAAATCTGAGGGTCCGAGCCAACCTTAACTCATAATGTAACAAATCTGAAGATCCTATAAAAATCAAACAGAACAGTAGATTTTAAAAATCACCACAAAATCAGTTACAATATGACAGGTTTAGTGGCCTTGTTTGTGCTTCTTGTGCTTCAGCTCTTCATATGTGTTGACCCTGTGTTATCAAGGTGATTATGGAATGGTATGAACATTAAAGAATTTGGTAAACAGGAATGAGTTTGTTGATGTCTGGTTTAAAATTAAACTAGCTGCCTTTTCTCAGTGTCTCAATCATCAGGAAGTAGGCAGGTAGAAAGATGAACTGACAACAACCCCACCCATTAGATGAGAGGAAACAAGTTAGGCCGGATTTTTGCCTTATTCTACAAAACCTACTGGCTGTTAATCCCCCAACGAGTTTACTGGTGAGTAGAGAGCAGCTAAGACTTTTTGATTTGTCATTTTCCTACATGCTTTGAGAAATTACTTCAATACTGCAGAGAATGGGAGAATACAATACAAAATCCTCTGCAGCTCAATCTGTTTGCTGCTATGTCCTATTGCTAATAAGTATCAATTTTCTGACTTTACAGAAATTGGAAATGTAGAAATCCCCTAAATTTTCCTGACCTTAGGACATGTAAGAGCAGCAGCCTTGTGCTTAAATCTGTAATTGTGGTATATTGGTTCTAAGCACATCAGGGACAGAGGTGATACTTCACATTCAAGACTAGAAATAATCCAGTTTGTGATGCAGTCTCCCAGCTGCTTCCAGGTGCAACTGGTTTGAGTTGGAGGCTGCAGCTGAAAATGAAGTGTGGCTGGATGCAGTTTCTAACACCAGGCCAGAAGCCCAGCTGATGTTTACTGGCACCGCTCTGCTGAAGTAGCTGTGGTAGCTTATGCCAGTTAGGTCTTGCTCCTCAGCTTTTCTCATGAGCTAACTTGTCTTGTTGGAATTTGCCATAATCTCTCTTCTGAACTAAATAAGATAACCCTAATATTTTAAAAATGTACCATTGGCCTTCTAAATGGAGAGGCTGTTTCTATGTGTGACTTTATCAAGTAAAAAACAAGCTGTTAAAACAAAAATGGTACTACAAGGAAGCAGAACCCTCACACAGTCATTTTATATTGAATTATCCAGAGGTGTGCAAAAAATAGTAGTGTTTGGATTAAGTGTGCTGTAATATGGTCTATTTTTAAGGCAATGGCCATAGACATATCATCAGCTTTCTATTACTGAAAAATTGGAGGACCTCCTAATGACTTTTACCAACCAATGAGCATATATTATTCACTACCTACTGTTTGTAAGATTATTTTGGAAATATGTTTCCATCTAGTTCAAGAACGCAGACTGGGTGCAAGCTCTGTCTTCTCCATTATTATGGTCAGTATTAGGCATTTCTGAAGAATAGCTACTCAGGCTTCCTGATTCTAATAAAGCTTTGAAGCGTGAAGATTTATTAGTGATTGCAAATTATGTTGTACACAAACTTCAATGTGTTAAATTAAATATTGAGACCACTTATAGTTTTATAAATGTCTGCATGCTAACAGTTTACATTGTGTTCTGTATTGTGTAAAATACATCTTCTCAACACGTATTTCCTGTTGTTGGCATAAAAGTTGTAAATTTCTTTTACTATGAAAACTGAAACTTGAAGAAAAAAATATTTGTTCTGAAGAAGTGGAAACATTATATATTCAATTCTGTTTGGAATGATAGAGCACTACAAAATAACTGTTGGATTAGTATTCAGCCTGTGACTAAACAGACTATTGCTCAGATAAAATGACAAAAACAAATGTGAAAGTTCTATGAAAAGACATTAAAGGCTGTGAAAGCCTAAGTATGGGGGACATATTTTGTAGTATCTATTCCCCATCTTTCTATGGTTTAATCAAATACCATGTTAATAACTTTGATACCGTAAGACCTTTTACTAGCTTGCTCTGATGTTTTTCTGTCAAGGGCTAACTAATAGTTTTAGCTCTCCAAAGAACAACATAACAAAGATAAGGCAAATGCCAGGAAATGTATTCATTAAATAGTCAAGAGAATGCCAAGGACAAGCTCACTGTATAATGTGTTAGGAGAACATCAATATTTGAGAAAAGGAAGATGCTGCTTTGGTATAACATATTTGTGGAAACTGGAATAAGCATGTTTTAAGCAAGGCTCCTCTTTAATTATTGTCTGAGTTTCACATAAAGTCTGCTTCATCAACTGGATAAATATTTGACTGCTGTTCAGTAAATTGCATTAGTTTACTTTAACTGTATGCTCAGCCTTATTCAGGCATCCTACATTAGGCAATGTAGTGTGTAATGCATCTCTGCAGGTGACCAGAGCTATTCTCTGTATGAGGTAAATTAAAACTCATATTTTAAAAATTAAACATTCTTGCACTTCATGATTTCAATATTTAATTATAACCTGTGTCAGGGCCTAATCTCTGACTGAGTCAGGCATGAAATTAATCAAAAATGAGGCACAAGCTTAGCAGTTCCACTGCACTGTAAAAATAATTTTTTCAGCATTTCTGTGATTCTTACAGAAATTTTATGAGAAAGATGCTGGTGAACATGTAGTTAGGGCAACAGTTTAAAGGTTAGTAAGTAGCCAAAATAATGATGATTTTTGTTAGTTGCCTTGGAAAAAACCTGCCAGAACACTTTAATCCTGAGGTGTGAGTGCACTGAGGACACTGTAACATCAGAGAAGTGATCAGACAAGAAAAGAAATCTTTGACTCTTCTGAATCTATTTCAGGGAGAAAATCCAACTATTTAAAAAAAAAAAAAAACATTGCTTTGACATACAAGATAATACATATAAGACAGGAGTAAATTACTTTATGTGAAGCTAAGCATACTGCAGCTATGGAAAGTACAGATACAATTTACTTTGCAAAATCCTTGTGCAAAATAATTTGTTGTAAATAAATTATATGTAGTTATCTTTTTTGATTGATGGAAAAAGATGGTGCAGAGCAGTGAGTTTCTTTTTCACTGTGCATAATAACCTTGTCTTTCCTTTAATCCAGTGAGTTCAGAGCCAAACTTTGTAGCTGAGAAACAAAGGAAAGGGTGAGGTACTGAAGAAGATTGAAAACAATTCTTGAAGTTTCACAAAATTAAAGCTTTTTCTCCAAAGTAATGAGATTTTGCTTTGGTTTTACATGAAAAGCACAGGTTCTGTTGGTTTTGGTTTATTTTGACGGATTTCTGTATTTTTTGCTGCACTGGCACTTCCAGAAACAAATCATCCATAAAAACAGGAAGTGCAAGTGTGGCCAACAACAGTGGAAAGTTTTCCAAACAGGCCCCTAAAAACTGACTGAACTACCTTTGGCATAATATTATGAAGGATATAAACACGTAAACAGTAACTTCCTCCCATCCTGGCATAAAGATGACTGGCTTCTGAAGACAGTCAGATAGCAGGACCCATAATTATTTCCTTTAGCTCAGCTCTCTATTCTGCTCAGACACAGGCTGCCTTTGTGGTTTTAGGCTAATCATGTGTAACCTCCTTATTTTTTACCTGTTGGAAAACAGCTCACATTGCTAATGATTTGTCTGAGAATTAGGAGGGTGTATGGTGTATGAAAAATTTCTTATTACTGCTGGAAGAAAGATCTGTAAGGCAGTAGCTGAGCATAAACTTAATTGCTGGTATGTTTATTTAGGAGAAGGACCCATTCTAACAGGCACAGATACTGAAGTGCTGCATTTTAAAAGGAAAAAGATTGCAGAGTTTATTGACAAGAATCTGCTACCCAATTTGACCAAGAACAAGGCTAGTCCTTTGCTATAGTTTGGCAACCACCAGTTTACATTCACTTTGTCCTTTTGTTAAAATTATCTCTTAGCACTTGAATCTCACTGGAACAGATCACCAAGAGTATTTTACACCCACTAAACTGCCTTGCTAGTTGCAACTAGAAACTTAACTGTTCCACCTTGTTCACAGGTGTTCTCAGGGGAAGCCTCTTGCTCCCCAGACACACATGGTATGAGATAGCTGGTGTAGCTATCAAGCTGCTATCATTGCTTTAAATGCAGATGGGATCACTGCTTTCATCCTTACAAAATAAAGTAAGTAGATGCAGGCTAAATATTCCACCCTGTATTAAAAGCCAATTCAGTGGTTTAGTGGCTTCAGTTTTTGGGAAGCCAAAGCCTGTGAGGGCTGGGATGACTTACCAGGTGGAAATTAGCAGACATAACTGTCTGGTTGCCTGGCCTTAAATGAACCACATCACCTACACAGGGTTTGCAGTCATTAACACACCTTCTGGTGAATCTACCAATAATTTTAATGGCATGTACTCATCCTTTAAAAGTAATTTAATATACACAATAAAAAATATACAGAAATACCACATGAAAAACAAGCTATGTGATCTAATGCACTGGTAAAATAAATTATTACACAGTATATTTGTTTTTAATAATGTTGGACAGCTTCCATTATGTGACATGAATATTACATATAGTTGTTGAGC
Source organism: Eopsaltria australis (assembly GCA_034509425.1). Taxonomy (NCBI): domain Eukaryota; kingdom Metazoa; phylum Chordata; class Aves; order Passeriformes; family Petroicidae; genus Eopsaltria; species Eopsaltria australis. The sequence goes on from JAVTVJ010000508.1 coordinate 1,981,401, forward strand.
TGAATCTGCTAAGGGTTTAGGAGACATGCTGAATATATATTTCTGATAGACTGAAGTATAGAAATTCAGAACAATGTTTTCAGTTAAGAGCATTTGGTCATGTTAATATACTTTTCTGACTTCCTTTGGGACTTTTGTGTTTTTTGAGATCTGGTGTTTCTGTTGTATTTTTGGTTACAGGAGAAAATCTGTTTTTATAGGTTTCTAATGCATAGTGCGTGCAAATTATTTCAATCAATTTGGTGGGATTATGTTATCCAATGAAACTTTTACAGCCACTCAAGGCTCCCAGATTGTCCCTGGAAATGCCTCAGCTATTGATCAAGCAGAGTTCACACAAACTCCTCAAAATCAGAATCACATGTCTCATGTCTGCTGTTACTTTTTCCATGTGGGAGAGAAAAACTTTGACCCAGATTTCATCTCAGGGAAAAGATATTTCCCCAATATATTGAATAAATTTATCAGCTTATAAAGGTCCAACTTTTAGGTGAACTCAAATAATTTATTCCTTTTTAAATAATGAACATTGTAATTTGTCTTTAAATTTTTTAGAGTTATTGCAGTGAATGTGTGGTTGCATTTGGTGTGCCTTACAAAATTACATTTTTGAAAACTTACTCTAAGTTTTTTTTCTGATTTTCAATTATATAAAGTAGACTGTATTTCAAATGATAGCTGCTTTGCTTATACAGAAATATTTATGACAACAGGGATATTGTAATACACATATTTATTGTTAAGTAGTAGAGAATGATAGCTGAAAAAGTGTCCCCTCTTTTTCATGCAATTCAAAAGGGCTTTTCTTAGCAAACTGAGTTTTTTTTGGTGTAACATACTATTTATGAGGAAACTTCCATAATTTTTCAATTTTTTCATTTCTAATAATGGCTTTAAACAATTATAGTTTTAGGAGTTCTGTAGTCGTCACTGCTCTAGAGGTTTTCTAAATATTTTCATTACCTGATATAAAATGGCTTTCTGCTCAGTATACCATATAAATCTGACCATGAAGTTACTTACTAGGGTAAGTGAAAGGTGTTGGTCTGTGCTTTTATTGCCCTATTTATGGAGTGATTGCTAAACCCAACAGTACCTTATAACCTCATGAATAAATCATGAATCAGTCACTGTATTTATAAAAATGTCTGATATTTCTTTCCAGTTTCCAGCATCTGAACATCTTTCAGTGACTGAAATATATATTTACTAAATGGTGAGCAAATGAAGTTATCAGGGATGACTTTTGTCACTCAAAATGACTGCAAGCAAGGGTTCCCCTGAATTAAGGAACTCTGAATGGTCAAAGCTACTTCATCTGTGTTTACACACGTGCACAGGTCTGTATTTTTGTGCCTGTCTGACTAGGAAGTTTATGGGTTTTGTTCAAATGCAGAGGCAGCCTTGCACTGAGCAGCAAAAATCTCACATTTGAAGCTGTGTCCAGAGCTGTGCCTCCTACTCAGCCCTCACCTTCCTGCACAGTCTCGTGGACCAGAGGAATGAAGCCTATAAGCTTATGAGCAGTGTAGGGAGTCCCTCAGGCAGGCTATTGGAGCAGCCAAGCAGTTCCAGCATGGGGCAATGACAGCACTGCTGACTGCACCCCTGGTCCCACTGCATGCCAGCTCTGCTGTGGTCCCCAGCTGCCACACTATATCAGGGGACAGGAACTACCAGGGACAGCAGTGGGGCTGCTGCATGACAGAACTGCTCTGAGTTCATGTTCCTCTTGCTCTGTTGGACCTGGCCCCATCTGAGGCTTGAGGGGGCAGTGAGATCTTCTTGCTAACATGTAAAAGCAGAATCAGAAGCATGGCATACGTGTTGGGAAATCTTAATGCCAGGCCCTGAATGCTTTATCATACTCCCTGCGACATTTACACTGATATTGTCAGCTGTTTCTTATTGCATGTCTGAGTACATCAGTAAAATAGCTACAGCCATTTTATCAGATGTCATACAAACATAATGCTGCAACGTCCCAGAGACCCATGCACTTGGCCTAATCTGTTTTGTACTTTATCTAAAATTCTGTTACTGCTGTTGATGACTTTAATAACATGCTCCAGACAACTGTGGCCATGACTGACAATGTCTCAAAACAAACTGGTAGTGCTACCACTTCCTAGAAGACAGGCCCTGAACATACAGCAGTCCTGGGGGTCACACTGAGCCTGGACTTGCCAGTGAGTCCTGCAGATGGTTGAAAAGATTCTGAAAGTGGTGTCATTTGTACTTCAATTCACCACAGTGAATCCTGTGGTCATTATCACAAAGCTATGACCAAGGCTTGACACAGTCAGAGTCCCCACTTAAGCTGTCTCTTGGACACCAAGATTTCCTGCTCCTGATTCAGTTCCTGTACACAGCTGGGCCCAAACTCTGTTAATGCTCCTGTGTTAAATGGTAGTTTAAAAAGCTGATTTTGTTTGTTGAAAGCAAGTGAAAAATCTCATGACAGGGACAATGTCGACAGGTTGCTTTTAGTACAAAAGTTTCAAGCAGGTTAAGTCTTTGTTATATTTTTGTGTGGTACATATTTGGCTGTAAATAGCTCAGTACTGTAAATAGGGAAATGATAAATTAGTTTTCATTTCAGTTTAATAAAAAGTAAGTTTAGATTAATTACCTTGAAGGTAAAGGAAGTGTAAACATTTCGGTGCAAATTGGGTCAGCCTGGGACTCATTTGAAATGGATATAGGAACATTTATTTATTTGAATGTCAAAGGTCTCTAACCTTACAAAATGTAGATTCAGTGCTCCTGACAGGCACAGACTGTTCCTTGGAGATCTTGTAAACAGTTTCTCTCTGTGTCTGACTTGCCAAATTCTTTAGCTATCTCCCGCACTCAATGAATTGTTTTACTCCTCATGAAACACTTGCTCTGGTCCCATTATGAGTCTTTTTATGTCTACTGTATTATTTTATTGCATAGTTCAGGTGCCTGAAAGTAAATCTCCAGGACACATATTTTAATATATGAAATCTGGCCATTAGATATATATATATATAAAATATTTATATTTTATATATATACACATGGGGTGGGAGAGAGAGATAGTACTAAAATTAGATACACAGATAGGTAACAGAAACTTGAACTTTCACACCATGATATTTTTGTGCACTTCTGTCAGGTTTTCAGTCCTTTTCAGGCATGATTTTCTGTCTTTGTAAGTAATACAGATAGAAATTCGGTGAAAAAGTCCACATTTTCTATCTTTCCCTTCCCACACCACTCTAGTAGTATATGTGTACACTCTAATATTAAACCTAATGACTGATTGGTTTTGGAAGCATTGACAGCATTCATCCTCCACCTGATGATATCTTTTCAGTGACAGTTTCTGTGCTATAGGCATTTTTAAATAGTTCCTCATACATGGGAACAGAATGGACTCCAAATATAGACAGTTTAAAATGTATGAAGAGAGTTGCCTTCATAGGTAACATTCACTTATCAAAACATCAGGAATTTATAAAAGACACTTCTCAAGTAACTGCAGCAGTATATATAGGTAAATGTATAATTTTCCATGTAAAAGAGGAGAAAAACCTTCTGTTAGTTTCAAGCTTATTTTTGAGAACCAGAAGTCCACTTTAATTTACATCATTTCACTTGTTAATATTCTGCTAAAATTTGGTGGACAGGTACAGTATGAGGGGTAAACATATTTTTCTCAGGGTTCTTCATTATCACTGCCTTTCATCTCATATAAACCATGTATTGGCAAAGGAAAAGGGAGACTCAGAAATCAAGAATTATTTCTATTTAATTTATATTAAAAGAAAGAATCACTGCACAACTATACAAATCTTTGTTATTAGTTTCTTCCTATGCTAGTGTCCATTCACACCATGTGGGCAGCCTATTACTGCTTTTCAGCTGATGGCCACCTGTATCTACAGTGTCAGATATTGGAGATTATCTCAGTTGGTCAGACCATGATACTAATAATGTTGTGGATTTGATGGTTATGGGCCATTCACTTAAGAGTTGGAGTTGATGAACCTTGTGGGTCTCTTCCAAATCAGAACCTTCTGTGATCCTGTGAATAAATTTAGGGGCTAAATGAGTCTGTCTCCAAATTTAAAGGCATATTGGCCAGGGTGAATTCCCAGAGACAAACAAGGAGTATGTCATTCAAATGAGGGAAAAAACCCAGAAGATCTGATTTTCAGAGCTGCAATTGTGACATTATTTGTACACTTAGGCATAAGATTTCAGGGGAATTTTTTCCACATGGGAATACAGATCCATAATCAGGTTATCTTACCTGCAATGTGTCTGATTTATTGTATCCTCTTTTTCATCCTCTGAATGTGGATGCAATTGCATCAGGCTATTAGTACTCTCCAAAATCTCTCAACATTTCTGATGCTACCAGATCTTTGGAATACTGGACGAAACAGGATGAATCTGGCCCAAGCAAAATTTGTAGCAGGAAAATCATCAAGACTAGAGAAATCCAGACATACGGTAGTCTTGCTACGGTTATTGTTTTTCCTTCAGAATTTTTCTGGTCAGATACTCTAGCAAGAAAAAAACAGAACCTGAAAATTTATAATTCACACTCATATTAAATACCAAAACCTGAAGCAATATACCTTCATATGACTTAAAGAACATTAAAACTTCCACTTCCCATAATTTCTGGGAGAGATGCAATCTATAAAACAAAGTTACTATGATGTGATGTGGTCCTTCATTTTACATATTGAGAATGTTCAATGAATAACTTCACAGAGAAGCACTTCTACATCTTTTTACCTACCTCTTGCAATGAATCTTGGTTAATATTTCTGTGGTGACTGCAACCATCAAGTTTGAAAAAACAGTTGTAAAGAAAAGCCTATAATTTATGTTTAGCTATCTTAATGTAGTGGAACAGCAACACATAGAAGGAATCAGGCTTAAAATGGACGTTGGCATGAAATGGTATTTAAGTATGCAGCAGTCAAACACCTTTGCTTCAATTTATAATACAGCTATTTGAAAATCTCTCTAAGTAACTTGCTTGCCATATGCAAGTGCTGTCTGTGGAAGAGCAATAGAGACCTTGTGCTGCAATAGAGACCTTGTGCTGCTTGGGGGCTGCTGGGGTGGATGCTGAAGCTGAAGCTGAAGATGGAGGGAGGGTGCTGCCATCCCCCAAGTGCTTGTGTATATGACTGCTGCTGCTTTCTGACCACATCAGTGGCTGCCTCCTCTGCTGGAACATTGCCGGCAGTTTTATACCTTTTATTTTTCTCTAACAAGTCAACAAAAAGGTTTGCAGACCGGTCAAAACCTGGTTCTATGCAAAGGAAATGTGAAGCAGATTTAGGCACTTTGCCGATGGTCTCTAATGGGCTCCATTTACCAGCCAAATGGCAAACAAGTTATATGCCATGGGCAATGTTTGGTTGTTGGCCTTCGGTTTAGCTTTTTAATATGTACTGGCATGAAGCATGCTAGAAGACTTTACTGCTTGCCAGCCTGGGAATTGCTATCTAATGGTTATAACAGAGATTTCAGAAACAGGACATCTGGTGCCTCTTCCTACTATTTTCACTGGCTTTCTGTATGACCTTAGGCAGGTAATTTTCCTCCTTTCTGTCTTAATTAACTCACCATCTATATTATAAAGATAATAATTCCTACCCATCTTGGCCTAAATATAAATTATGACTATGCTGTGGTTTTTTTTATGAATGTGCATTTAATAAGTAAGGGATATTTAAAAAATAAAACTATTTTAATGACTTTGTTTTGTGCTATGTCAGTCAGATGCTCTCGTCAAATCTGAACATGGTTGATTGTCTCCTATATCTTAAAGGATTCCTCTGACTTAATCAAAAAGAGCTGTTTCAATGATGATTAGAACCCCTTCGTTTGTCTCTAATAGGATCATTTTTAAAATTGGAAAAGCTGTTAGTCCCTCTTCTATGCAATCAAACAACCTTTACACGCCATTTGTTATCAAAAGTAGCAGTTTTCTCTATGCCTAGAATGCAACCAGTATCTTTTAGTACAAGAAAGAAGTTTTAGACTTTTCTTCCATTTTCTCTGCTTCATTTTCACTGAAGGGATAGGTGGGATATGCCCAGGTTCTCAAGAGGTGCCATAATGCCTGAACTTGTTATCCCTTCCTTGTGTTTAAAAATGATTAGATAATTTCTTCTCTTCAAGTAAAATTGAACAGGGCACTCAGGTTTTCATAACACCATGATAGAGACTGGCAAATAAACCATAGGATGCTTATTTTTCTTTTCTAATTTCAAAGTGATCAGATCATCAGAAACTCAGTTAACAGACTTTGCAAGGGCATTTAAGAATCCCTTATTTATCAGACTGTTTATTCAGGAAGATAAAAGTAAACATCCATTTTTTTGTTTGTCTGTGTGTCACCAATTATGAAGACCTGCTCTGGGTGAAAGAAATATAGGGAGAGAGGCACCTGCCTGCTTGAATCCACTTCATGCAGAAATATTTTGCACTGTAGATCCTTGGCTCAGGTAGCTGTTTGTTACCTATGCGAGTACCTGTTTCAGCTGGTGAACAGGCTGGGATGTTAATGCTCCTGGGTCCAGACACTTAGCACCTGTCTAACACCAACAAAATTCTCTATCTTGAGAACCAGACACAGATTCAAACTTCATAACTGTTCTCAGACCCTACAGGAATTGGGCATTGCAACAGAAAATATCTGGAAAGAGACACTGACTTGGCATGAATCTCAATATACAGGCCAAGACCTCCTTAAGATGCTGCAAATTGTGTAATTTGAAACAGGAACTGAAGCCAAATCTTTCACATCTTGTGTGCCTAATGTTTTTACCATCAGGCATCTTGAAAAGAAGGCAGAGCTTCCTCAATATTTCCTGTTAAGGCTATTAAATATTGCGTTAAATAACTAAATGTGGCCTAGGAGAAAGGTTAAAGGGATAGGAAGCATAAAGGTTAAAGGGATAGGGCATTCTCCCGGGACATAGTAAACTTAGGTGTATATGTACCTGTTCCAAAGAATGCTTAATTATTCATGTGAAATGCTGGTCACTTGGTAAAGCAATTAATTTTCACCTAATAATTTTTAGATAAGAATACTGAAAATAGGAAAAGGAGACAAATACACTGCTGTTGTCACTTCAGACCCTGTGATATTTCATCTGCTTCTTTGGTAAGTAATTTCCTTTTGATTACATGGTGAAAAATTAGTTATTTAATATTACTCATTTAGGATGGAAATTATTTCTCCCCACCCCCTTTTCAAAAAAAAGTAGACTGTCATCCTGGTATTGCGTGGAGGGGCAGCAGGAGCTGTGATCTGGTAAACTAATATCATTCCTCTAATTTCGATTAAGTTGCAGCCTGTTCTCATGGAACTGCACTCCCAGTGAGTAATCAAGGAAAGATGGTTTACCTTTGAGTTTATACCAGTATGGCTTAGGCTGAATAAATGCTAGGTGTGCAGAGTATCATCTAATTGTCTAGTTTTCCCTACAGGGGTCTATCCCTGTTAGGCAAACGCTGTGCCAGCCCAGCAATGGCTTGAACCTAACCTGGGTAATAAGTGCACATGAAATTTAGTAGCTCAGCAGAACCCAAAGCTTTTGACAATCAAATGGTTAACCCTTTCACAGATCTGTTTCTTGGGAATTGAATAAATGAGGGTATTGTAATGTAAAGAACATTTGTTGGCTGAAGGCCACCATGAGGGAGATTAGTGGGGGGTATTAAAGATGAAATTATAAAGTCTCAGTGAAAGAGATTCAGTTGAATTCAATGATAAATGACAGTGAAAGGAAGAGAGGGATATTTCTGAGATGAGCTGTATTTCCCTAAAGAAAAATACTTGTGAGATCAGATTTTTAAAGAAGGAGTATTCTTTTTTTATTATTGAAAAGGTTAGATTATATCATTTTTGAGAGCTCTGTTCTACTGAATGTAATAAAAATTGACATGAAGTGTTTTAAGTTTGTTGATAATTCCATACTATTCTGACCCACTTTATCTGAATATCTTAAAATTCAATTTCACTTGTAGAAGGTATTCTCATATTATCCTGCTATATAGGCTACAAAAGGCTGGTAAATCCATAGATGTTCACGACCACTCATGCAGAAATGAAATATTTAACTACAAGGGTATCTTGTATTTCAGAAGTTATTTGCTGACACTTCATTCTCTGATCCTTGTAGTCCATACAAAACGATTTGCACATAGGAAATATAAGTAAATGCTTTACAAATTGACTTTTTGAATATTTTTCTCACTACTTCTAATAGAGTTTATTAAGTGCTTTCTGCTCTAAAATATTTCAAATGTTGTGGGTTTTTTATCATTTAAAAGCACATTGTATGTGTTAATCTTCTTAAAGGTTTCCTCATTTTTCCTCAACAAAAACAATTAAAAAATTGGGTTGCACATTCACATAAAAAGACATATAAAAGCTGATGTGTATTTATTATGCTTATTAATCCAACTTTTGTTAAAAGAAAAATTGATTATAATGCTTTTTTATAGGAAAAAATGCTTACATATTTTACCTATGTCTAAACAGGTAGAAATCACTGATATTTTTTGCCTAGTTTGAGTGGTTATGAATATAGAAATCTAACTAATCTTCCTTCTTTAACATTTAGAACAAATTACAGTGCATATTTCATCCAGTAAAAATGCAGCCTCATGTCATTCTAAATCACATTAAGAATCAGTTGAAGTTGGGGAGGTGGATGTTGAACTGTCAGATTTTAGAGAGAGTGGAGAAACTTGAGATCAGATTTTCAGCCTACAAATTCAGATGGAAGAATTTAATCAGCCACTTTCCGTGTGCTTCACTGACTATCAGAAGTTCTGTCTGTCACATACAGATGTGGATGTGAATGTCTGATGTGTGTTTCCCAGCCCTACCTAATTGGATAACTACAGAACTGGTATGAGAATAGACAATTAGTAGTCAGTACTGTACACTGGACAACATCCACATTTAGAACAGATGAGATATATACTTTCAGTTTACCTTGTATGTCAATAAACTGGAGAAAATACTTGGCAGTGAGTCAGCCTTTACACACTGGATTTTAGCAGACCGTTTCTATTACAGAAAATAGGCTTCCATTGTTTGTTTGAAAGCATAACTCTTCAATTTCCATGTGTATTAGATAGACTTTATTTTTATTTTGTGCTTCCTGGAATGGAAGGAGAATAGGATGACCCTTAGCAAATGCTAAGAAATGCCTATGAACCACCTCACTCTGAAGATTTTCATTCTTAGTCACTTGCCCTGGTAACCCACAGGGAGTACCAAAGTGTTAGCAGTCACTGTCGTGGATGGAAATGTGAATATTGCAAATTTTACTGCTATAAAACACTTTCTGAGCCTGCCTCTTGTGCTATGCAAAGGCCATTACCCCATCCAACTCTGCAAACAGACTGTCCTTTATTATGTGTGTGATAGCATTAGCATCACAGACAGTGTTCATTTTCTTACCAATCCCCACTACAGGACATGAAGAAAAAAGCTTCATGATTGAGGCAGACGCTGTTCAGCAGGATTCCAGCATTGACAGAGCAGGTTGAATAGTAACATATGCTTCAAACATTATATTGTAAAATTCCTGTAACACATCTGGTCAGTGCTGTTGCTAGAAGTCATAGCCTTACTCCACCAGGCACAGAGTTTTGCCTCAGTTCAGTTACTTGCATTTAAATACAGCCTAGGCAGAATGGAAAAGCAATGAGATTTTTGAATAATTTGCTGGAGGGCTTAAAATATCTTAGTAGAACAAGATGACTATCTAAAAAAAATAATTCTCCTGGGTGGCACATTCATGGCTTCATGACTAATTTGAGATGGCATAATTTTAGAGATACTGTGACGAGGACAGAACTGCTGCATCCTAAGACTTCAACCTACTGTCATAATGTGAAGGTATAAGGACTCCTGAAAGGACACAATACTTGTCATTTAAATTAAAAGTGCCAGCATGGTTGTCCATGTTGTTGAGTTTCTGAAATTACAACATCTCTTGTTTTGTTTCAGATGTTACCAAAACCCATACTTTCATTATTTCAACTATGGAGCATTTTGGAGTCTTTCTGAAATATACACTTTAAATCAAATTGTTAAATAAAGCAGGAGGTTAATTGGTTTCTGGTTTCTATTTGGTTTTGGGTAGAATTTAAACTTTCTGATTATGCAACCCTAAACAGTTTGAAAACAAGTTACTTGTGAGGGCATTATCTCTTTGTGAGATGCATTGCCAAAACTGCAGTTGGAAGGATGTGAGAAGTTTATTCATATGAGCAGAGGCTCTGGTACTTGGTGTTCTCTAAAGCAGTTCTTCAAACAGATTTGTTGCCTCAGTCTGAAATAGTCCAAACAGACCAGTTTACAGATAACACAGAAAAAACTCGTTTGGTTCAGAGGAAGCCAAATGATGCCGTAGAACAGCACTTAAAGGTATGATAAAAAAAGTGGTAGGATTTTTTCCTTTTTTTTTTTTAAGTACAGTATCACTTAATAATTTCCTTATACCTGTTGTGGAAGAAGCACCTAAAGAATTTTCTTTATTTAAAAAAAAAATGTGGAGAGGTGTACATTAGGTGAGGCCTTCAAGTTAATTTTTTTAAAAGTTAATTTATTAAGGGGGAAGGGAGTAAGGGTATTGTAGGCCTTCTCCACACACTTAGTGCTCTCAGGTATTACATGTACAGTGTCAAGGCTTCTTTGCTGTGGCGTTCCACACTCCTTGCCAAGCACACTCTGCCTGCTTCTTGAACCTATTCACGTTTTACTAGGTGCAAAACTAAATAAAGGACAAGTCTTTTTAGGAATTTCCTGGAAATCCAAATTGTTCCAGATTCTTGACTTCGATATCATTTGAGAGTAGGTTTTTTCTTATTAAACTACTGACACTAGTGTGTGACTGAAAATCTTGATACTGAGGCTTCCAAGCTGCAGCCATATTTATACTGCATGATAATAATTAATTTAAAATAACAGTAAGTAGCACTGAAATGTTACTTCTCTTGCAAAAAAGTCCTGGATTTCTGTTGGATTATTACAGTTCTAGGAGCAAAATGGGTTGAAAATATTGTTTTACTGTCTTACAAATCACCAGGACACAGCAATGCCAGATGGTTGGGGTTTACAGCCAGCAATTTATGCACATTAGAAAATATTTAATGATACTCTATCATGCTTATGAGAAGCCTGGATTTAGAAATATCTCAGCCACCAATCATCTGCAAACAATGAATAATCCCTGAGAAAAAGAGCCAGAAAAAGCAAGAGATTGTGTATAACTTCTTGGAATTATGAATAGATTTCTAACTTGATGGAAATTCAAGTAGTGTCAAAAGTTGTATAAAGGAAAGGTGTAGAATAGCCACATATATAATAACCCAGAAACACATCTATATTACATTATATTACATTATATTGCATTATATTTAAGTTTAGCATGACAAGAATTTTGAAGAAATTGCATTGAATTGTAGCTAAATATGGACTTAATGTCTCATTGAAAATTTTCACTGCCTCCCTGGAAAAGTTCTTTAGGAAGTTTAAATAAGAAGAAAATGACACAAATACTATAGTACTCGAGTCACACCAGATTTGAAGATGACATTTTCATGTCTTCTGAAAGTGTTAGAGATCTTGAAATTATAAGTAAGGAGATGAGTGCAGACAAGTAAAGCCAGCAGAATAAAGATAAGTATGTGGGATGTAAAAAATTAGGCAAAGATGGTTATTTTAAAAAAGCTATTTGTGTACAACCTGTTTACAGTCAAATAGAAAGAACTCATCAATCATTAAAACTGATTCATGATTCCCAAAATAAGTGCATGTTTTCTTTACTTGTAATTTTGCCAAGCCTGAAACATCTGTTCTAAAATTTCCTGTACAGGCTAAATTTTTTGGAAAATTTCAATCCCAATAGATATGTTTCTTCCAAGAATAAGTTTAGACTGAAAACTGTGATGATTTATCCAGGGCCACAGTGGAAAATTAAAAAAGATGCACTTAGCCTGCACCTTAAATATTGTAGCACAGTAGCTCAATCCCTAGTTAGCTCTTCTTTACAAATCAACATGATGAATGTTTCATAATTCATTGTCATTTACTAAAAAAATCTGTGCCCCTGGAGAAAAGCACTTGTCAAAGTGTTTTAGGTGTTTTGGGGTTCTTTTGTTTGGTTTTTTAAAAATATATTAAGTCTTCCCCACTTTTAACATGGTCATGTGAAATTGCAAGAGCATAATTAAGTAACTGTGGTATCTCTTGGCTGCAATATTTTGCTAGTTATAAGGATGTGATAATGTGGAAGCTAGACAGGAGGGAATTGATCCTGAAGGTTTTTTTCTTCATGTATTTATCGTTATAATTAATTATCATAAATAATACAAACGCATTTTTAGTTGCACAGTATTAGAAAATAAGAAACTGTGTCAGAATATGATGGAGATGCAGAATTACTCTCTTAGAAGGTTTTATTTTTTTCAAAAGAATGTTACTTACATCAAGAGATTTCACTCCACTTTTGAAAAGAGCCATCTAGAGTTCACTATTAATGGAATTAGAGAGGAGCCTTATGTAAACCCCAAATTTAGCCCCCTCTATAAGAAGGAAGCCTGGATTGTGAGCCTGGCTTCCCACTCTGGGCCCATTTCCATGAAATTCAGAGGGGTTTAGTTCAACATACACTGTTTAAGATGCATCTAATTCAAATAGCCTTCTGTAGAGAATCTTCAGTGCATTCATCGTTCCACAAAGAGGTTCTCCATAAAAGCTCTCTCTTTCAAGCCAGATAGCTCCTGTACATGAATAACTTTCACCATAGGAACTCACTGAGGCAGCAAGCCCTGATCTTAGTGTCTTTTCAGAAATAACAGGCTCTTGGAACAATATTCTCTAAGTCCCCTTCAGAAGCAATTAACTGCTTCCAGTACACCTGGAGCGTATTAAGCCTGGGAGAGGCCTTAAAGCTACAGTTCACATTTCACTTCAGTCTGGTAAGAAATCAAATAAAAGGGGGAATTTAAGAAGTCAGCTAATGCTTATTCCATATTTCTGGCAAGCAAAATATTCATAGAAGGTGCTTTCTTCCTTTGGCAAGAGAAACTCTCTTTCCAGCTTAGGAAGCTTCAGATTGTATGAATATTTAATTTCCCTTCACTTTAACTGGAGAAAATGTATAGTAGAACATTTTAAAGGCTTTTCTCAGTTTCCAGCTCTGTGATCTATGCATCAACATAAAGATCTATGGCATCTGCTAAGACTACCTGCTTTCAGACATGACACAGGTGTAGCTATGGTCACCAGCTTGTCACATATCAAGTTATTAAGTGCTAATGATATTTGATGATATACATTTATTAAAATCACCAAAACAATGACAGCTATGTCTCTCTAAATATTCCCCTTTTGGCTATGAGTCTATTCTCAGCACATGGATTATTTGGAGAAAAAAAATCATAAAATTACTCAGTAACCTCTGTAATGTTCAGGTATATCCTCTGCTGAAGTTTGTGTCCCTCAGACTATTCCAATTCACAAATGGTGACTATTACCAGGTGTGAATTTCTCCTTCTCTGAGAAGGTGGAACAAACCAAACAAACAGGGTTTTTTTTGAGAATTGAAAAGCAATTAAAGAACACTGAAAGCTCTAGTTTTCTTTTAAAACTAGGGTAAGATTTTTGAAAGGTCTAAAGTCTTGGCAGTCAAAGAGGACATGAAATGTCAAGAGGAAGCACTGAGTATGTGGCATTGAGCCAACAGTTTTCATATGCTGATCCTAACAATGATAACCCTGTCACATTTGATCATGTTCTAGGTAAAATCACCAAGATGTGAACAAGATAAACCTGAAATAAACTTTTTGCTTTCGTAAAACTACAGGAAACTGAGACATCTAGGATCCATCTAACTGGGATCTAGCAGAAAGAGTAAAATACTGATTTCTAATATTAAAGAGCCATGACTTACATGCAAGCACAATACACTTCAGAATGAATGTGCCAGTCCAATGTGATTGGCTTTATTAGCTAATAAAGGTTATAGACAGCAGATCAACCTCTTCCTGGTGAATGGATGAGAACTGACCTGCATTTCATTCTTGTTCCATAGCTGGACTTGCAACAGGCAAGGAGCATTTATACCTGTTTAAGGACTAGTATTTTTTTTTTTTTAGGTGGTTTAAAATCTCTATATGAGGTTCAAATGATGTTCTGTGATGCAGAAAATAATGCATGATTGAGGAATCAATGACACTAAAGGAACAAAAATAAATTGAGAGCAGCTGTCAACTCCCTCAAAGCCAGAGAGGTCCTGCAGAGAGATCTTAACAAAACAGAAAGATGAGCAATCACTGTCCGTATGATACGAAGTTCTACAAGGGAAAGTGCTGGATTCTGCACTTGCATGGGACAACTCTGGATGTACAGACAGACTGGGAAACAAGAAACTGGAAAGTAGCACTGCTGAAAGGGACCTGGGTGTCCTGGTCAATGGCAAGTTGAATCTGAGTCAGCAGTGCCCTGGCAGCCAGGAGGGCCAGCCCTGTCCTGGGGGGCATCAGGCACAGCATCGCCAGCTGGGCAAGGGACGGGATTGTCCTGCTCTGCTCTGCTCTGGGGTGGCCTCACCTTGAGTGCTGGGGGCAGCTTTGGGTGTCACAATATAACAAAGATAGAAAGCTAAGAGAGAGTGTCCAAAAGAGGACAACAAGAATGGTGAAGGGCCTCGAGGAGTGTGAGGAGTGGCTGAGGTCTCTTGCTCTGTTTAGACTGGAGGAGACTGAAAGGAGACCTCATTGGAGTTACAGCTTCCTCATGAGGGGAAGAGGAGGGGCAGGTACTGATCTCTTCACTCTTGTGACCTGAGTGACAGGACCTGAGGGAATGGCCTGATGTTAGGGGAGGTTTAGGTTGGATATGAGGAAAAAGGTATTTCACACAGAGTGTGTTTGGTCACTGAAACGGGCTCTCCAGGGAAGTGGACACAGAGCCAAGCCTGCCAGAGTTCAAGAAACATTTGGACAATACTCTCAGGCACAGGGTGTGTCTTTTGGGGCGTACTGTGCAGGGCCAGGAGATGGACTCAATTATCTGAATGGGTCCCTTTAAACCCAGCATATTATATGACTTTATGATACAGATATATATAAAATTTGGGTAGATAAACTTTCATCTGACATTCCCTAATAGGTAATCCTGTCTGAAACACTGGCTATTCAACTTTAATGTTCTTTGAACATATTTTAAATAGGCACAATATAAATGATATTCCCTTCAATTGGCACTTCTCCTGGGACATGCATGCCTTAGAGCATTTTTAATAACTTACAGACATTATATGAATGTAATGCGAAACTGTCTATTGTTCTTCCACTGGACAAGGAACACTTTACATTTATAAGAATACCACAAGATTTTGTCTCTTTCTCACAAAGAAATAGCTCCAGAAGGCTGAGAGCAGAAAGGAAGATTAAGGTGACCATGGAATTTTTTTTTTTTAATCTTAAGCAATCTGTCAGGCTAGGCTAAAGCAAAGGGACATGTCACAATATCCACATATGGGTCAACTAAATGAATATATCAACTCAGCTCAAAATGTCTTCCTCTTATCAGTAACTCTTCCAGGGCTGGCAAGGGATTGCTCTGTATGATTTCTGCAAACTCAGGAGAAAACAGAGTCAGTTTGGAAACATGGGAAAGAGTGAGGACATTGGCCTCAAGGATGAAACTGGGAGGTTATTCTCTGAATACTACTAGTAGCTTGAAGAGTAGCATCAGTCTGGTATTTAAATGATTTATGTTCTCATCTCTTTTTCTAGTGTTTCAGTAAGGTAAGTAGTTGAACACTGCCATAATGAGTATCCCGAAAGTACTGCTATGCTGACTCTTCAACTCACATCTTCTCAATAGATATTTTGACTTAAACTTAAAAAGGATTTCTTTTTCAATCAACAAGTAAATAAAAATGGATAACAATTTCATTTGAGTGTGGGTGTTGTACAACTGAATGCTCTAGATGGGTTTACTGCATTATTTACCCTCGCTAACTTATTACTGCTAGCTCTCTGCTGTGGTCATGGGCATTAACCTGTGTTAAGCACCTAAAACCTGAAGGGAGTTCACATCTGAGAACCTCAGGTGGGAAAAGAGACAAACAGCGTCCAGCCAGGAGATAGGTGGGTCCCTTGCCCAGGAGTGCTGATAGATACCTCTATGAATTTCCTACTTTGTGTCATTTCCTCACTTTCAGTGGATACTATTCTCACAAGCCTATTTCTTCAGGAGCTTCAAGGTAACTGGAGCCTATGTGCCTGTCACAGGGTTACAGATTCCACAGAGCAGCAGGGTAATTAGGTTCAACATTGCAACAATTTACTTTGATGTCTATTAGGTGGACATAGCCTTGTAAGTTTATCTCTGAAGACTGGAGGACGGCATACAAGGATAATTATCACTAATGGTGGAAAAAACAGCCCGAAAAAATAACGGCAGGAAAATTAGGAGGTCTTAAAATAAAGGAAGTGACCTTGTAATGTATAAATAATGACAAACATTGGAACAAAGGTAGTGCTTTTATTTTGAGAAATGAGACAAAGGACTTGACAATACTCACAGATAAATAGAAGCATAACATCCACAGCAGCCACAACTGTCAGAGGTCATTCTGGAGTCACATTTTACAAGCCACAGGCTTCAAGCCTTCTTTGGTAATACTTCAGCAAATAAAACAAAACTGAACTTCCAAGATTTCTCACTAACCGTAGCAGCTATTCATCATTCTAAATCTCTACCAGCACTTTCAGAGCTTTTCTGTCACAGTCACTGGAGTGGCAGGAAATTCCTGTATGGAGCTTGTCTTTTCACCCAGCAGCTCCAATTACTTCGGTCCTTGACTGCCGCTTTGACAGCATCACTTCTGAGACATCCAGCAGTGTGATAAAAATTAGGAAACAACAAAAACAACACGTGGCCTTTGAATAGGGTATTTTTTTAAAAGTGTTTGAATATGTGTGAGTTAATTACCATGCTCCGTGGTCATAAAGCAGGGCAGATTTCATCATTTGTATTTCTTTTTATCTGTAATCAAGCGTTTCTTCCTCAAGACCTGTCACAATAACTGATACAATTTCTCCATGTCTTCCTTGTGAGGCAGAGTTGGGATTTTTAAATGTTATTAGAATTATCCTATAGGTTATATTAATAATAAATGAATTTTTAAAAATAAACAAGTATGTTCAGAAATTCCTTGATGTTCTCATTCATAAGCACTCCTACATTTTAAATGTGAACTACTTCAGGTACATGTATAAAACTCTTTTTAAAGTATTAAAAAATCCGAAATAGCAAATAGTCTAATTTTCACCAGAAAATACTGTTGCTGTTTCTCCACACATGTGCCATTAATTAATAGCCTGCATTTTGAGTATAGTCATAGCCTTGCTATTTGAAACAATTCTGTGGAAACAGTTTTTACAATAATAAAACTTATTAATGTACTTGTGTCCACTGGGTATGTAAAGACCAATTTCTAGCAGAGTTTGAATAAAACAATGACAGTCCTGCTGAATTCTGTGAAGCCTTAAGACTGAGCTTCCCTTTGTTAAAAATCAAAATGTGTCAGAAATCTACTGACTCAGAATAAAATTGCAGGTTACAATTTCACCCTTGGGCTTAATCAAACATGTGGTGTAATATCAAATTTATTGTGTACTTTTGCTTTGAGCTTTGCTGACATTTCAATGCCATCAGCAGTAGAAATGTCGAAAAATGTGATTGTCTTTTTCTGCATTTGGATATAGTGCCACAGTTCACCTTGGCTTTAACAAGTTTTATGCTATTGTCCATTTTTAAGCTGATAGAGGCCATTTTAAAGATCATATTTGTGTATATAAAGAATCTTATATCACACTATGGTTGTTATGAGCCACTAAAATACTACTTTTCACATTCTGCTATATCGTTGATTTTAAAGTCCACAGTCCTTGATTACCATATTTATGAATGCAAAGATTATGTGATGGAATATGATAAATATAGAAATAATACACTGGATACTTTTTTCCTTTCAGATATTTAAATACTACATTTTAGACCCCAAAGCACAATATTTTATCTTAATAAAAAAAAGAGAAAGAAACCTGAACAAAAAAAAAAGAAATAAATCTGTACAAAATGTGTACATTCAGTATCATGTTGCAGACACTTTTATTTTTGGCAGATAAAAAGCTTTCAAGTGGCTAGGACACGTGCATTATGCCCATGCATCTCTGTAATGTATATCTATTATTTTACTGTATGTGTATAAAAAATAAAGCAGAGGTTTGAAATCTTATATTATCTTTCTGTATTTATTTTGTGAAAAATGCTGTTCTTCTATACCTGGAATTAGTGTTGAATTTTCTGCTATTGATGTTTAACTTTATTCAGACATCTCAATTTTGGGATGAAATCTTGATAGTGAATGACATCTTTCTTGCTTTTGATAAATAAATAAAAAAGCAATTCTTACTCAACAACGTCTTTTCTTCAAGTACCTCACATAAACTGGAAGTTTATTTTTGCACTCACTGGTGGAGTAGGTACTATTACTGTATTTTAAAAACACAAGAGGTGAGAAACTGTAGGACTGCCATGAAATACTCCCAGATCTAGGTGTCCAACTGCATGTCTGTGCTGGAAGCCCTCCCAACACACACCCTCACATATGGAGGCTGTGGCAATAGCAGCTCTCCTGAGGATGAGAAACCTTGCTGCTACTGGAACAAAAGACACAGAGTGGCAACTCCTTATGTTGGTGGCGTCTCTCAGGAGGACCCTTTGTCATGAAACCTTATCATGGCAGTCCCTCATGTGGCATCTAATCAGGGTGGTGCTTATACCCTCTAACAGAAGTTTCTGCCAGCTAAGATACCCAGACGCCTGTTTTCACATAAGCTTTTCTCTATACTGTTGACCCAGTGGACACCCCATTGCTGCATCATTGCAACTGAAAAATGTGTTCAAGCACAATATCTGTAAAGAATTGACACAAAATTTTCTCAACTATGCATCAGATCTTATGCCATAGCTGAGAAAATACAGCTCTCCTGAAAGCCAGTGCCAAAACTTCAGAGCTGTGTTTTCTTCATATTTTGTTCCTGATGTTCTTTAGGAAATCAAATTCTTTATTTTCTTTCTGTAACTATGAAGTCCATATGAAATGCTACTTACTCAGTGTCATGTGAATATCAGTGATTACCTTCTAACATAAGTGCAATTCAAAAGATTATTACACTCTGATTAGGTCTTGTTATTGTTTGTTTCTAGGATCCTGTTTTTCTGTAGATCCTCATCTGCTGCCTACAGAGAATGCTGGATAGAACATGAAACAGAAATGAGCTTTAAGTGACATTTACACCTCCTAATCTGAGCTATTTGCAATTACTTTATAATCTTACAGAAGAAGCATTAACAGCTGATTGAGACTACAAATGATGCAGGTAACAGCCACAAGGATGGGTCATCAAGAGCCCACTGTTGCAGATCTGGCTGGAATTCTTCAAATCATAAACCAAATGTTAATCATTCTCCATGACTGACTAAATCCTAAACTTCTCTTTGGCAGTCCTCCTAAATATGGAGTGATATTGTAGCAGTGGGCATCGAATGCTATCACATCAGCCAAATGTCTGTGTTCAAATCTGGTTTACCTAAAGGTGTGTAAAATTTAGCACCCTGTCAGGTACTAACCATACTGTAGCACCCTTTAGTTTTATTTAACCTTTCTGAATAAAAGTCAATGGCCATCTCTGACCCATATAACATTAGTTTTGCCATTGTAATCCAAATTTCCTCTTTACAGTCAGTGTTGTATTTGACTTAATATTTTGGGCTTTTTCACACAGTTTAATCTATGGAGGTCATTAATTTTCCCATCTGTGGGGGTGAGAGGCTACATACAGATTCTTCTAGGTTGGAGGATCATCTTGACATCTGTGCTTATGAAAGGCCCAATACAACAGCTGCAGCCCAAACATGCTGGTTTTTATTTCTCTTTGGTAGCCATATTTTCTGCACCATGTGCAACCCATCACCTCAGCAAGCAGCTCTCTACCAGCCTGTCACTGGTCTTCATCACCACAGGGGCCTGACTGCCCCAGCATAGTGTGGCAAGACAATACAGATCAGATAAAGGTGTCAAAACCAAGTGGAGTTTTGGGAAAGAGCTGCATGTGCTGCCATGTGAGGCAATATCCAAGCGGCTGCCCTGGGAGCACCTGTTCATCCCTGGGCCAGAGAACTGAAAACTGATGCTGGCAATGGTCCTCAGCTCAGCAATATGCATTGGACATTGTCCCACTGCCACTGGCTGGAGCTGAGGTGAAGGTCACCTGCACTGAGTCATACTAGTTTTTGGCTGCTGTCACTCTCTTTCTTTGGAATGACCAAGAACAATTTTGAATTCCTGCACGCTATCCTAATAGTCTTGTACCATGATCTCCTGCTATTGCCTTACTATGCGCATGCTCTTTACTAGGTATGTCAGGAGTTCATTTTATTTCCCCCTCTATTAAAATAAAAGGTGTTAATATAAATGCTATTGCGAGCAGAAAGATAACAGGCTTTAACTTTTTAGTCTTGCTTTGCAATCAACACAGAAAGCTTAGAATGACAGCTTGGCCATAATGTACCTAATTTCAAAATCAGTGACAGAAAAACAAAGCAAAAAAACCCCATTAATTTTGAATAAAGGGAACTACTGCAGAATGAAGAAACTTCTAAAAAGGAATAAACTGGAAATAATATTAATTAAAGACAAACTTGCAAAAGACGTAAAATGATATTTTTACACATATAAAGAACAAGAAGCTTGCAAGAAGTAAATAAGAGTTTGTAGAGACATTAGATAATCAGGGTAAAATCAGGGTGAAAAAAATATAAGGAAAATCAACATGAAACTAAAGCTTTTTGTGGAGAAATTTGGTATTATGTCAAAAGCCCTTGAAAACCAGGCTCTGACAAAGCATCTGTTCCAACAAAAAAGTTCATGGAACAAAATTACAAAATTAAGAATAAAAGATAATGTAGCATTTATTAAATCAAGAACTTTAGAGTAATTTAGATGTCAGATTCTTTACTAAAGTGTGCAACTTTTTGTTTCAAACTGCTTTGCTACCCAATGAATGGAATTTACATATATGAATCTATTTTTTCTCATTTGAACTGGGCAATTACAAACAGAACAGAAGAAAATATTAGTAGACATGAAACAATTATGTTATGTTATGTTTGAGGGGAATTAGTGTTGCTTTTGTAAAATTTTGCATACAGTTCACTGGAGGAGTCAGCAACCACACAAGAGCAAGAGCAAGGAATAAGAGCAATCCAGCTGCCAAAGTTGTCTTACAATGCCAAAAGGCTTTTTACAATGATCCTTACTTTTTACAATGATCCTTGCCATTTTCAGAGTGTTCCTGTAAAACGGACTATGTTGCCACTGAGTAGCAGGGCAAGTCTTTGACTAGATGGATAATTGCTGAAAAGTTGGAGACAAAATTAGTTGATACAGTCTGTTTTCTCAGTAGAGGGAGGGTACTAGCAGAGAACTATAAAACTCTTTGCTAGATCTGTGCTCTTAAGCAGTAGAAAATGAAGTGGAAAGGGAGGTGGAAAGTGAGATAATAAAGTTTGCTAGTATTACAAATTTATTCAGGACAAAAAGGATGAGGACCAACTGAGAAGAGTTGAAGAATATAACCCTTGTTAATAAAAAAACAAATGAAATGAAATGTAAATAAATGTTAAGTGATGTTCATGGGGAAAAATAACTTCAGCTCTAACCACATATACAAATCCTAACTTAACATACACAACCTTTCACTCAGGAATGCAAGTTACAAAGAGTGGATAACTGTAGAGAAACAGCTCTATGAAATTGTCATCTCAAACCAGAAAATATTGTTACACCTCTCTGTAATTCCAGTGTGCCCTTGTCTTGAACATTGTATATACTTCTTGTTCAGTTTTCTCTCCTCCCTCTCCTATCAGAAAGATACAGAGAAGACCACAAGGATGATTAGAACCATGAAACAGTTTCAATATGACTGTAAATTAAACATCTTATTCCTTTTCAGGCTAGAAAAAAAAGACATTATGAATGTAACAGCAGTTTATAAAATCATGAAGATTTTGAAGGACTTATAAAGGGTGTGATTGTGTGCTGTCCTTTCTAGAGAGAAGAAGCAGCTATCAGATTAAATTTGAAGTAGGCAAGTTTGAAACAACAAAAAATCCCCTTCATGTAAATAAGTTATTACAGGACATTTGTGGTATTAAAAGTTGATATAGGCTTGAAAAAGAATTGGAAGAATGAGCTACTCAAAAAACCTACTGAATAACAACAATTACTGAGTTTGGCTAGTTATCAACTGCCAAAATGTGTGGCCTGGTAGAGTAGACTTAGGAAATATAACAATAACTTTCTCCACAGACTGCTGAGGAAGACTTGGGGGTGATGGTTGATGAAAAAATCAACATGAGTTGTCAGTGTGTATCTGCAGTACAGAAAACCAACCAAATCCTGGGTATCTTCAAAAGCAGCGTGGCTGGTAGATCAGAGGTGATTCTCCTGCTTGACTCTGCTCTTGTGAGACCCCACCTGGAGTACTGCATACAGTTCTGGTGCCTCCAACATAAGAATATGGAACTGTTGGAACAAGACCAGAGGAGGGCCATGAGGCTGATAAAAGAACTAGAGCATTTTCCCTCAGAAGACAGGCTGAGAAAGTTGGGGCTGTTCAGCCTGGAGAAGAGAAGTTTGTGTGGAGACCTCATAGCAACCTTCCAGAATCTGAAGGGGGCCAACAGGGAAGCTGGAGAGGGACACTTGATTAGGAACTTTAGTGATAGAACAAGGAATGACAGGTACAAATCACAGAATCACAGAATCACAGAATAAGCTGAGTTGGAAGATACTAAAAGGATTATTGAGTCCAACTCTCAGCCTAGCACAGGACCATCCCCAAGAGCCACACTAAGTGCCTGAGATTATTGCCCAAATATATTTTGAACTTCATCAGGCTTGGTGCTGTGATCGTTTCCCTGGGGAAGTGCCCAGACACCCTCTGGGTGGAGAAACTTTTTCTGATGTCCAGCCTAAAACTCCCCTATCACAATTTTAGGCCATTCCCTTGGGTTCTGTCACTGGTCACCACAGAGATCAATGTCTGCTTTTCCTCTTCTCCTCAGGAGGAAGTTACAACAGAAATGAGGTCTCCCCTCAGCCTCCTCTTCTCCAGGTTGAACAGACAAAGCAACCTCAGTCACTCCTTCCCCTCAAGGCCCTTCACCATCTTTGCTGTCCTCTTTTGGACACTCTCTCATAGCTTTTTATCTTTCTTATACTGTGGTGCTCCAAAGTGCACAAAATGTTCAATGTGAGGCTGCCACAATGCAGAGCAGGGCTGGGCATTCCTCTCCCTTGCCTGGCTGGCGATGCTGTGCCTGATGCCCCCCAGGACAGGGCTGACCCTCCCGGCTGCCAGGACACTGCTGACTCAAATTCAACTTGCCATTGACCAGGACACCCAGGCCCCTTTCTGCAGCGCTGCTTTCAAACATCTCATTCTGCAGTCTGTCCATACATCCAGAGTTGTCCCATCCCAGGTTCCGAGTCCATCACCTTTCCTTGTTGAAATTCATGTGGTTGGTGATTGCCCTGTAGTCTAATTTAGGTTAGATATTAGGAAGAAATTCTTTACTGTGAGGATGGTGAGACACTGGAAGAGGATGCCCAAGGAGGGTGTGTGTGCCCCAGCCCTGGTAATGTACAAAGCCAGGTTGCATAAGGCCATTAGTAACCTGGGCTAGTGGGAGGTGCCCCCACCCACAGCTGTGGGGGTTGGGACTAGATAATCTTTAACGTCCATTCTAACCTCTTAATATTCTATGAAATATAACTGCTTTTGTAAAGGCATCTTCTCCAGGCTATTATTAGAGACAAGGTAATGAAGTCCTTTGAACTTAGTCTTACCTGATACAGGAATGAGTGGTCTACTACGTTCTCTCCTTATTTTATATATTTCATTAAAAGAACTGATTTCCTTATGTATTCCTATAAACAGGATTAATGAGCGTTCAATTCTGTTTCATGTTGTATTTGGTAGAGTTTTATTGCTAGAAAATTAATTTAATTTATTAGAATATGCAAATGCACCTCAAGTTTCATGCTATGGATGGAGAACAGGACATTGTTACTGCAGACAAGAAGAATAGTGACATTTTGGTTTTGAGGTATTCACTGTAATACTGCTATTAATAATCAGCTCGTTTTGATAGTAAGATCTGGCTTAAGACTGCTTATGTTTGCTGTGTCAGGGATTTCTAAATGTTTCTTTGTTTTTAGGAGTCCACTTGCCCCATGAATTAGAATTCAATAATAAAGTGGAACATGATATATGAGCTACACCTGATCATCCTCTGTTTTGCTTGTGGGTCCAATTTATCTGGTTAACATCTGTGCATATACATTAAGATCCAACCTTAGCTAAAAGTGCTTTTGACAGAAAAGCCCAGGTGGGGATGAGAACTTTGTGCAAGGCTCAACACCTCACCATACAGACACGGAAGCAGTCTGCACAAATGCTCTCTGGCTGAGGGCCACAGGGCATTTCCCGCTGTGGATTGGAAAGAGGAGGCTATCCCTGAGGCCCCTCCCTTCTGTCCTGATGTGTTTTCTGAGAAGTAACAGAGTAAGGACCTCAAAGTCAACAGATACCACCAGATAGTTTCTCCTGCACAGCTTGACAGCAGCACCCTAACTTCTACAACAGAAATGTGTTTCCTAGCACATTTCATATTTCACACAGCATGCAAATGAATTAATCTTCAGAGCATTCCTATGCAGTAGGTAAATGTTGCTCTTAAATAAAAAAACCCAACCAGCCAACTTATCAGAAGACAGGAAACAGGCAGTGACAGGAAGGCTTCTGAAATTGCCTTGCATCTGGGCTCAGAATCCAGGAAGTCTTTTCATTCCTGCTATTGCATAGAGGTCATCTTGCTCTTTGATGTAGTCTAGAAAATGAAATGAGCTATTAACGTCTGGATACATTGCCCCATTAAATTAGAAACATTTACAAGCCCAGCACTGCACATAAAATGTAGATAGCACTTCTCATGATAAAACTATAACCAGAGTTTGTTTCTTCCTTTAGGATAGTGTGACCTGTGGTCTCTCTTTTCTATTTGGCTTGTGGTTTACTGCATTATGTAATTTTACATCCACTTAAAAGGCCAGCTAAAGTAAAATACTTTGTTGGAGGTGAGATGTAAACAAATGTTTGATCTTTTCCTGCCATTTTTCTTAGGCCTTCTTCAGAGCTGGGTTACAACATGCTAGTATTCATTAAAGGAAATATATTTTAGAATCCATACTGTATTGCTCATAAATATTTCAAGGTACCTGCAAACCTAGGTTAAGAGCTATTATGTCTCAGGAAACTAAAAAACAGCTATTGTACACTCATTTAGTTCTTTACACTGCAACCATGTTCAGGAGTAACTAACCGGACACATTAGAATATTTATTTGCAATGCCAAATTTAACCACTGCTTCCACATGCTAGCTTGAAAGTAATCAACTAAACAAAGAAAAGAAAGCAAGGAATTCTCACAAAGCTTGCTGTTCTACATCTAAAATCTAAACCCCAAATATAAATTATTGAATACTTTGCTATAAGAACCTAAGTATTTTTTCCCATACTTTTACTTTAAACAGATGCTGTAGATACAGATGTAGTCTTTTTGCATTTACATAAAGCTGGTGTTATTAAGAATATCCACATGAGAGAAGGTTATAAAGATGATCCTTGTAAGAAGGTGAATCAGATAGCATATACTGTAATACAGAGTATTTTTTGCTGTAGCTGAATGACACATTTAGAAAAGCTGATACTTTGATGAGAAGATCAACTGCACAGTATTCTCCAAGAATCTTCTCCAGAGTCTCAATGCAAACTAACATAAGGACGCAACGTATGTGTCAAGAGAAATAAACACACATTAAACCAGACATTCATTTTCCTCAAACTACACTCTGAAATCATATGCAACAAAATACTAGGAAAAGATAGGAATGCCAATTTTACAGCAAAAGTCACATTTCAGATAAAGAAAAGCTTTTGTATGAAGTTGTATCCACAGTCCCCAGCATAAAATATTAATAGTTCCAGCTATACTGCTTTATAACTGAGGAGGAAGTGTTCCTAGGAGAGAATAATTTGTTTAAAAAAATCCTGCTGTTCAACAAGTGTTTAGTATTTGTAATTAAAAATGTGTATCTCTTGTTTAATGTGTAGGAACATTGGTGAAATATGTTAGATGATTTTATTCAGGTGTGTGATCAGAGCTTAGCATAAAGCTAATATAAACCTCATATAAAATAGCAAAGAATTATTGTTGAGCTCATATACTGAGGCATTAAATTATCTTATTTTTAATAACTTGATTGACCTAAAATGCTCTTCCTGTTTTTGTACGAGGAGAACTCTAGTTAAATTCTGTATTCGCTTGTTCTCTTTTTTTAAAATAGTCTGGGAGGAACTGAATGGCATTGTCCTTCCCCTCACTATGTGCTGGAGGTCAGGGATTCTTGTTTCTCACAGGGCACCTTTGCTTTACTCTGCCTCACCTCCTTACAACGTCCAGAAGAGGTTGCAAGCTGCTTTTGACAACATGAACCTTAGTACATTCAGTGTGAAAAGGGAGCTCGTTGTGGTCAGATGTGGGCAGCAAGTTGTCATTTAGAAAAGAGCTCCCAGCTAATGGATAAAGTATTTTTAAGCATGCTGGAAGGGTTCCACAGCCAAGCTGTTACAAATGAATAGGCCTTTTGTTGTGAGCCTTGATCTCTTCCCTCCTTCCTCCCTTTCTCCCTCCCCCCACCTCTTTGTCAGGATGAGTCAATATCCTTCTAATTGGGTGTCCCTTCTGGACTTTTTCCCCAGATTTTAGGCATTAGGAAAGTTCAAATCCTTAAACACATAGCCCAGGTGCCCAGAAACCATTTTTTTTTCTTTAACAGATTTATTGCTTCAAGAGGTATTCATTTCAGAAGGCTCAACAGTATTGTTATGGAGTTTTCTGCAGCACACAGAAAATGTAAAAGGAACTCAGTTGTACTTCACTGAGATGGCATTATCATCCCAAGAATGAACAAACTGATTTGTTGCATCTTTAACAAGAAGCCTGTCAACTTCTAAATCATGTTGGGGGATTGTTCTGAAACTGTGGCCCAGTGTGCCTTCAGAGATAACTACCCTGCTATCTTGGTGGTAGCTCTGATTTTGTCATCACATCCTTTCCAGCTGCCTGAAGAAAGCAAAAGTGGGTGAAGCCTTCTCTGTCAATAACACCACAGGTGAGAATGGCCAGACTGGAATGCTGATAATTGGGCAAGACTAAAAATCTGGCAATGGTGCCTCTTAATGAAGACCCCTGACATGGTTCTGGTCATGATTATTTACAGGTCTGTTCACTGACTTTGCAAATTCTTGCCTTGAGTGTTTTAACAAATAATAACAGCTGGAACCTGACATCCCAGGATTCCAGGCAAATTTAACCTTCCTAGGAAACAAATACTGCCATTCTTATTTCATAGGCAATTAAAGGAGACATACAAAGATTAAGAGTTTTGCTTACAGACACAGTGAAAGTTTGTGGTAGATTTTAGAAGAGTTGAGGTTTCCTGTGCTAAAAAAACATATGCAGAAGAAACTTTGTTTAAAGAAATGCAGCTGGGACTCAGAATTTTTATACACTGAGATCATGTTTACTTTGAGGTTTGAGTGACTTTTAGAGAAGAAAAATGGAATCCCTTATCACATTAGAGTGAAATTTTATAGTTCTCTTTGTGCAAAATAGAATGTAATAATTGAAATCTATAAACCATTTATGTGTAGGTATTGTCCCTTTTAAGGACCAAATCTGTTGCTCAAGGTAAAGCAGCTCTTTGCAAATTAGCATAATATCTCATTACATGTAGATGTGAAGGAATTATTCCACACTTTTATTATGGATTTCTTGCACCTTTCTCTGAAATACCTGGTGTTGCCTGCTCTCTGAGACAGGTAGCTCTAGGAGAATCTCCAGAGTGATTAAACCCATCAGTACCTCAGATATGCCCTCTCACCACACGAGACCATGTGAGTAATGGGAATTCTGGAGCATCTATGAACAAAGAGGAGCAAAAATCAGTGCCGTTTGGAATTCTGTGTTCCTTGGTCTTCCTACCTCCTTCTTCTCCTCCTTCTGAAATTAACTAGGCAGAAGAAACTAGACACTGAAATCAGACAATTAGTAACTGTAAATAAAAGTACTCATGTATTCTACTATGCAGTCATAGTGTATCTCCTGTCCTTGCCAGGATGCTGTTTACAAAACACTATTAAGTATGTTCACAAATTCAGATTTCCTCCCTGTTATCTCTGCGAATCATTTGTGGATATGAAATGAGAACATCAGAAAGCTGAAGACAGAAAACTGTTGGAGTAAATGAGGCCTTCTATTCTTTTTCTCCTGTAGTGGTCAGTGAAAAGGACAAACTTGTTATATTTCTCTTCTGATTAACACTCAAGGAAGTGCCAGCTTGCTAGTGGAAGCAAAGTTACCTGCTTCCTGCTTAGAGAGACTTTTCAAACCTGCCTGCCCAACTTTTCAGGATCTTCCACTTTCCTTCTTCATTTCCATTCAATTAAGAGGGTTCAATTTTATATAGCTTTAGACTGATGCATATGAGTTCAGAGGAAGAGGGAGAATGATGGTGAAATGTCATCAGATTAGTTTACCCAGTTCTGGAAATCACCAGATAACAAACTAACATTCTTGGGTTTAGTTGTTCAGCTACAGAAGACATTACCTCCTTTTAACCTGAGTACAAGAAATGTCTTCTTTGTAAAAACCCCCACATTGACTAAACATGGTTGTTTTGTGTATAGCAGGCTACTGTGTGGGAACGATTTGAGTTTCTTGGTATTCACTGTCTAGATAAATATGAAGTAATATCCTTGTATTGGCCTTTTACTTATATAAAAAAAAAAAAAAAAAAAAAAAAAAAAAAATATCCTCCAAACTCAGCTTCAATGTCCTCTCCAAGCACTTAAGAGATTTTTCCACTAGAACATCCCTTCTAATTCTGCAATTCTTCCTAAGGTGTCAATCCTTACTTCATCTATATTTTTGGGGATATAAATGAAACAGGCTTGCTCCCATGAGACCAGAGAATTGCCACCACTCTGGACTTGTTTCCAACATGTGCTAACAGGCCAGTCTGGCAGATGATAATTGTTACCCTCTTACAGTGGCAATATGAAAATGAGTCATAAATCCTAACTAAAATCACATATGTTCACACCTCAGTCTCAGCCCTCAGTTTCTATGCAGGTAACTCCCTTGGGCAATTATTTGTCCTTAGCCCTGCTCTTAGGGAGAGGAACATACTCCTGAATTCCATACAAGCTTTGCCTATGCCTGCCCTTCATGGTAGATGAGCTGGGACTCTCAACTGCTTTCAAACCTTCATTTACCCAAAAAATCTGTCTTTTTAATGTTGTTTGTTAAATGTGCTTCACTTACTGGCTGATGGGAAACAGTCATGTGGCTGAAATATTCCAACAATAAATAGCTCATGTGATTATCAAATGCCTGGGCTCCATTTCAGCATTTAATCACCCTCAAAAGCCATAAATTGCCCCATATACTCCTCCACTATGAACATTGTCTCTTAATCAAACTGGATTAATAAGTTTAAGAGACAACACCCACTTATATGTGAATTTTGGCAGGTTATGGGAATAATGAGTCAGATGTACAGGAGATGTAAAGAGCAATATAACTTGCAAGTCCATAACCTACTGCTTACACAGCCTGCAGAGAGCAGAAATATGTGCTGTTAGAAGAGAAAGCTACCAACAGGTTCACAGTAATTTTCATTCAACATGAAAATGTTTACATTATGTCTTGCCCCTAGCAAGCTTAGACCTGTTGATAGGGGTAGGTTTCAGTACTGTCTGATAATTGGTACTAACAATATTTTCACTTGGAAAGGCCCTTGTATCCCAACATAGAGCTAATGTTTTGCTCTAGAAACCCTTCGTGTATTGTCTTTATAGTATTGTGAAAGAGATTGATTGAACGGTTTCATTCTTGTAATTTCTGAAATTTAAATTTATGTATCAATTATCATCTACACATTATTTACCCACACTTAGAGAAAATAGTCCAAATGTTTGTTTATTCTGTTCAGGTGCTGTAAGCATTCTTTCTGATAGCTTTCCATAAAACTCTACTGTACACACACCTTACCACTGCTCATTAACTGCATTGGAATTTAAAATTTTTAACTGCTCACTTATCCCAAAGTACTAAAATTCCGCTACATGAGCTATCACAAAGTAAAACATAAGCAAACCCCATCTATGGACAGCAGCATGGAGTGTGTGTGTGTTTGTGTTTTGAACCATGAAGCTGTAATGAAAATATTTTATGGCAGGCTCCTCTCAGTTCCAGCTCAAGAGCATCAGATCTGTGACCTATGATACAGGCTCTGCTAAGATAAATATAATGTTGACTTGGTTCAGTAGTTTATGTATTCACAACTAGAATTTAAAAATCTAGGTTATGCTAGGGGATTGCAGGTGTAGTCTGTGGTTTGCAAAGATGAGTGAGATATCAAACTGAACAAATAGAAATCTGATTTTGCAGAGTATAGCACCAGTGACAACAGTACTTTCCCAGTTTTAACAGAGTCATGTGTCCTTTAATTGACTTAGTTATATGACCAATGTCACAAACTGCACATGGTATGCAGAAAACTGATTCTTTCCTGACAGTAATATTTTATGAGATTGGCTGTGGATTTATAAACAGATAGAATATTTTAAAATTAAAGACAGAAATCCAAAGACAGAAAAACTTAAGTAGAAAGAATCTAGTCACAAATTAATGAAACTAAATATCCTTCACACATTAAAAAATAAATTTTAGTATTGATTAGTGCAGTGAGAAGCACAATTCCATCCTGTTGATACCATATTGTCACTTCAATCTGAACTTGCAATTTTCACAAGTTTCAGCATTTGTCTTTGAAACTGTTACCTGTCATGCTTAATGAAACTAAGTGACAATTGTATTTCTTTTAGTACATTAATATAATTAGAGTTTTAAAAAACCCACTTCAGCGTTAAAATAAATCATAAAACTTCATTAATTATTGCATGATAAGAAGTCCAGCTTGCTGGTTTTATTGGTAAAGTACTGTAGGTTTGTGCTACTGTTACTTTGTCTCCTTTAATAAATATTGATTAGGATTAAATACTTTATAACATATCTTTTTCCATTCGTGAGTTCTAGGCGTCCACCTTCACAAATGAGGATAAATGTATAATCTCATGGTCTAGTGTAGCATATCCTTTATGCAAGCACATTGTGAGTGTAGTTAACTATGGGTCCCTAGACAGACACTTACAGAAACATTACAGGGTATGTATAGAAATCTATTTTGTAATTTCTTCACCTTGCTTTACCAAATTCTCAACTTGTTTATTTCCCTGCAAACTATAGAGGAAATTATAGCAGTAGTTTTCAAACTGCTGTATCCATGGATCAAGAATCTGTTTTTTTCATCAATGTGAGGCCTAAGTCACTCTATTGTTCCCAAGTTCAACCATTTACATTGAGAAAAAGACAGAATATCTTCTGCTTCATTTTAAGAAGTTCTCCTATGCCATGACTCCTTGGTGCTATTCATCAGTTCTCATTCAATAACAAATCCCATACAGAAGGAGAATTTAGTATGTGATAAGACGTTAGAAGCTTTGGGTGCCATAAAAGAGAGTTATTTTTTGGTATTAAAAGGGTAAAACCAGCATTTTTAATGTTTCTGCTTACCCTCATGTTTTGTCTTTTCCAACTATAGTTTTATAACATGAAAATTAAATGGCTGATAAATTCTGTTTCTGAAGATTAACTTCCATATTTTTCCCATTACAGCAAAGTATTTATTTTTTTTTAATTCTTAGTATACTTGATGCCTTATACAATGGCAGGCAGAAAGAGATTTGTATTGAATATATGCCTCGAGTGCTCCTTCACATGAATTTCCAGGTGTATATTTTGTTTTTTACTTTAAGAAAATAAGACCCTGGTAATATTATGGCATTTTGAGAGAGCACTTTAATAAACCTTTTCTAAATTTTATATGATTTTCTTCAGCATGACTCGCAAATGGCAATTTAGAGAAGCAATTTACAGCTCTGGTGAGAAGCATTTATTGTTTTGCAGTGACACTGTGGGATGATCACAGGAGGAGCATTCCCTTTCCTAGTTTCAGAACAGACAGATGCTGAGGTGAGGAAAAGTGGATTGGGTGGGAATCTCTC
The DNA here is from genome assembly GCA_034509425.1 of Eopsaltria australis. NCBI lineage: Eukaryota > Metazoa > Chordata > Aves > Passeriformes > Petroicidae > Eopsaltria > Eopsaltria australis. Next base: position 2,013,825 of record JAVTVJ010000508.1, read on the forward strand.
CTGCCACAACTGCAGGTGACAAAGTCATGAGAGAAAATAGCACTAGCATGTACTCTACTCACTTGGTTTACTCCTTAATTTTATTTATGGTACAAACTGATTAAAAATGTAAAAACCAGGTGTCAAATCTTCTTGAAGACCAGAGCAGGAGTGCTTCAAAGTTTAACTAGCTACTGGAGAGCATTGGATCAGGTCAGGATTGGTTACCACTATTATACAATCAGATCTGACTTTAAAAAAAGAAAAAGTTTTACTGACAACAAAAAAGGGCAAAAAATATTAGGGCAGTGGTCAGAGACCCAGGAGTGGAACATCAGAGATTTGACAGTGGAAGCACCCATGCCACAATTGCTTAAATTTTCCTTGTCTGTAGTTCACAGTTATCAGAATTTTACTTTTAGTACAATAAACTGTATTGAGTCAAAAATGCAAATAATTTATTGAGAAAATTTAAAGATCAGATTGGAAAATTACAGAAAAATATTTCACTTGCTTATGTTGACCACTGATTATCAAGGTAATTTAGTTTGAAACATTCACTGAGAGAGCAGCTAGTATGTTAGAAGTATAAAACAACTGACTACAAACTCTCTTATTTTATTTACAATAATAAAAGAAAAAATACCCCACAGCTCTGACCTCGAAATAACTGATTTTATAAGTTTACAGGAGCCCGTTTATAGATCTTATAAATGTAAAACAACATGAAACAAAACTACAGTCTAATATTATGACTTATACAGCATTTTCATTAATACTTTAAAATGTTTGAAACAAACCACAGAAAAAGTAAAAGGGAAATAAAGGAATTTTTACACTGTAATTTTTACACTGGCTTCTACGGTAAACCAAAATGTTATAAATTCTTCTAAAGGCAAAACACTAAAGTTCCAGTGATTTTATGTCCACATACAAACATCTATACATTCTTTCTCTCTGAGTGATATGTGGCAGATATTACACATATTAATGAACAGTATCATTGTGCCACTAGTCATGGGGCAGAACTGGGCATGTCCATAGATGGGATCCAAAAATATCAGCTAAATGGGAGTCACTTTAAATCTAGTTTGTGTTTTCTGGTTTTATTAGTATTGTAGTTGAGGTATTATAGTCTTGTGTAAATATTTGGTTCTTGCATGCTAGGTGATTTAGAATTGCCATAAATTCCCAGAAAGCATAACTGAGTACTTTTTGGAGTTAAAATCTCTGCTGTGATATCAGAACTATAAAGTAACTTTCAGTATTGCTCATTAAAATAATACGCCTGGAATTATTCTAAAACTAATAATCAGTATAACAACTATGCAGTCCTTGAAATGGTATAGGTAATTTCCTCTCCTGTCTTTCCAGTCATTCCTGCAACTCTATAGGATGAGGAAGGGAACTGGGCAGAAGTCAATTCATCCTTATCTTTTCTTTTTCTTCCTGGGGAAAATCCCCATCCTAGCAGCATACTCACAGAATTACGTCTGACCTGGACCTAACATTTGCATTACTTTCATTTTTCTAAGTAAGAAACTGAGACAGAAGACTATTTCCCTTCATATCCTGTTTTAGAAAAGCAAAATGGTGTCTTTTTCTGTCCTTATTTGCATGGGTTGCCAGAATGGTTTTCTGTCAACGTAAACAAAAAATAACTTTTTGATACAAATGAATTTTTGTAATTATGTTATTTCTGTAATACTATTTTGTAAATTTAGTTCTGTTCAATGTAGAGAATTGCATGTTCCTGGCTGGCAGCCCAACCCCCCATTATTTTAGGCAAATATATAAATCAACAAAATCATGACAGTTAAAAATGCCAGTGGAACTGGCTGAAGTTTATATTTATGTTTGTTTTTCCTATGATCTGCATCTTACATATACTAGCTGAATGAGCACTTGATGTTTAGAGTTTAGTCCAGTCATCTATGTGGATACCAAAATGAAAAATCAGGACATATATATTCAGGCAATTAAAGGAAATATTGATTATCATAGAGCAAAAACCCTCATGAAATATTTTACTTCAAGAAAACTATAATTCCCAGAATTGTTGTAGTACTGGTATTTTTTTTTTTCCATTGTTAAGATATGGGTGAGAAATAACTGTGCAAGGTAGCACAGTTGTGAGTGAGAAGCATGAGAAAATAAATTCTGTTTCTATGTATAGCAATGACTTTATATCAACAATTTGGTTGTGCATTCAGTATTACGGACTTATAATATGCAAATACATTTGGCTGCTAATACACATTCACAGCTTACATGTTAGTGATTCCAAAGGAGCTGTTACAATATATACTCTGAATATGTATGAGGAATAATGCACAATATGTAAGTAAGAGCATTCTATAGTATGAAAATATAAGATAGAATGCACAATATTTTTAATACTCATTCACAGTGTACTCTCCTGCAGCTCAAAAGGAGCATCTGTACTCTGAATTCATATTAAAGATGTACAAAATTAACTAAATTTTTATAGATCTCAGGATGTGTCACCATGACCTCACACATATAGTCTTCTCTTCCACAGCATTATTTATTCCATTTGTAAAACATACTTGGTTTAGTATTTTCAGTTTTAAAATTTTTGGGAACAGATTGAGTAGATATTCTTTTCACATGGAAATATTTTTGGTTTTGTAGAATTCTAGATAAGGTATTTTTTTAAACATAATTTGATATTGGTGATTAGTTTGATGCTGCTGAGAAAAGGTAATGTAAATTTCATGAATACTCAGAATTGTAAGGAATGTGCATGAAATACTAATGTAGAATAATGCCAGATTCAGATACTTCTCGGGCTGCAAAAGCATGAGGAGCCTTGTTAACCTGAAAAGCACCAGAAATATTTAGTTCAATTTTTTTTGTATGCTATAAATACAGCCTTTAGGATTATTAGGACTAAGTGTTTCAGGCAAATTCATTAAGTGATTATAAATTTACTATGTCTCTATATAACTCATCTTACAATATTCTGTATTAAGGTAGCTACACTTTTTAATCAATATGCCCTTAAAATTCCTGCCCAGTTAACTTAAAAGATGCTGTTGTCCATTACTTGCCTTTGCTGAGATGATTTTAATGTCAAGAGAAGTTCCAAATAATCTTCAAGGCCTTAAAAATCAGTACAGAGTTTGAAAAATTATTTTTGACTGACTTTTAAGTTTCTTCTGATGTCCTAAAAAAGTTTTTTATTACTGAAGGTGCAATATTAACTGTAAAGTGAAAAGCTGAATCATGAAAGGAATATATGCAAATTAATTAACAGTTGCAATCCAGCACAGCTGTAATTATACACTGAACACTTCTTGACTTATTTGTAGGAATGTAATGAATTACTAGTTAACATTTTGTTGTGATGAAATGTCATTTTGCATGCCTCAATATATGATCTGTTGTTTTTCATGAGATCCATTACCTGCTTGAGTGAGCTATTTGCTTGAGCTTGCCAAGGAATAGCTGAAACTACCATATTCCCAGACCATGTGATGTGCTTCACCCTAAGCAGGACAAAGCATATTGAGCTGAATTCATCTTCATGCAACTCCTTGAACTTCAATAGAGTTACATCAGAAAAAATCAATCGCAGAGAATCTTCTTCATTTTACTTAATAATTTATCAATTTTAATGAAATCTTTACCACATGTGTTAGACAATATTTTACAGAAATGACTTCTTATACTACTATATTTCTTATACTTAGTCTAAACAGAAAAACAAAATAGAGAAAAATACCTCAAGCTGGCAGAAAGCATTAAGCCTCATATTCCATTTCTCCTCACTGTGGAGTCCATCCCATGTCAGGAAAGCATCAAATCTGGAAAAGGATTCCTTATAGCAGAGAAACCTCTTGTTCCCTGGTACAGCATTACTGGAACAAGTTGCTTCTTTAAAAGATAAAGCATATCTTTATTCCAGCTCTGATTATGGAAAGGGTTAAATCTGCATGTCTCTAGTTTCATTTCAGACATTCAACTGTTTGTTTCTATGTTAGTGCTCTTTGGAGGTGGATTTCCTTGGCCTAAAAGGGGTTGGTTGCCCTGTTAGGACCAGCTAGCGTCTAAGGCACCATCAATCTTGCAGCACTTTATGCTTTATGAAGTACAAGTCCTCATCTACAACACAGCTTCAACCAGCCTTGCCCTGGCACCTGACAATTGACATGGCTTTTTACAGGATGCTTTGCAGAATATACAAGCTAAGTCGTGAACACCAGGAACCAAATGTACTCCAAACCAAGCATAATAGTGATCTTCAAATTCTATTTTCTTGGCCTTTTATGCATATATTGTGGGGACATCTGCGTTAATCTATATTTTAAAAATAAATTAAAAAAAATAAAAGATTGTAAGCTTCACTTGTAATAATGTTATTTTACAATATAATTTAGTTTTAACTCCAAGTTTTTTATTTAGCCCTTTTAACTATAACTGTCTTTCTATTTCAGCATTGCTGCACTATAAAATATTTAGGACAAAGACCCTGCCATGATGCTAATACTGAAAAGACCAGTGAAGTTTAAAATAATACAAGTGTTAAAATTACTTATTACAAAGTTGAAAATCATGTTCTCAGGCATAGCAGAAAAATAACTTGAACTCACAGGTACTGAGGTACAAGCAGTCAATCAAAAAAGGCTTCCATAACATTATTGTCCATTATTCAGAACTATTTAAGTTAAGTGTTAAGAGGGAAGTAAAATATCTTCAGTTTCCTCTGTTCCTCCTGACAGAAGGAAATCAGCATCCGTTAAAGAGCAGCCTTGGGGAAGGAAAGGGTAGTGTTAGGATGGGGGAAAATTTGAGTACCTGAACCTTCATTGATTCTTAAGTAACAGCTATGGACCATACTTTTTATTTGAAGAGATACGCATTTCTGACATGGGCATCTCTGCTATCCACAACTTCCTCCAACACAAACTATCTGAAATCCAAAAACCCACGAACACTAAAAGTTTGCCTTGGAAAATTCAAGCCAGAAATATAGCTTGAATTTTTAATAATGTGAGTAAACAAGCACTGCAGCTGTTAATTTTGGAATGTTGTGGGTTTACTTTAAATAAACAACTTCCATCTTTCTAAAAAACTTACTTTTGTTCAGTGACAAGTCTATTTTGACTGCAGGTAATGTTTTTGTATGGCTTGTGTAGGAGCTCAGTCTGGGTGGTGATAAACAATTTTGTCCTGAAGACATAGGATTATATTCTACATTTTGTGCACTTTTAATAGAAGTGTGTTTTAAAGGATCTTTTTTTAATAGAGAAAGAAACTTGGAGGGCTTTTTCTTGGTGATGGTGGTGTGTGTGTTTTTTCCTGGGGTGTGGTTTTGTGGGGTTTTTTTTGTTTTTTGGGTTTTTTTTGGGTTTTTTCTTTGTTTGGTTGGTTTGGGGTTTTTTTTTGTTTTGTTTTGTTTTTTTGTTTGTTTGTGTAATTTTTTGGGTTTTTTTGGTTTGTTGTTTGGTTTTTTCTTTTTTTTTTAGTTGGGGTTTTTTTTTGGTTTTTCTTTACTTTCGTGAAATTTTAACTTGCATGCAAATTGTATTTATTTTCTATTTACAAGACTTTTGACTTTCTCTTCACATCAATCCCAAAATCTGCCATTAATTGCCTACAAGACCTGAATTTTATGGTTTAGCAAAGGAAGACTATACTATACTATAAACTATACTGGAATATATACGTGCAACAGCCAGTAACTCAGTTGCTGTAGTAAGATACAGTACATCACAGATTTGTAGCCTACTTGAAAAGCTGCTGATGCTCGTATCTGAACTGCCCACTTCCTGAAAATTTTCGATAATATTTTAGAATGATACGTATTTTGCAGGCAAGTAATACAACAAATATTTTAGATTTGGTGAGCATTTGTTAGAAATATGTTGTACTGTCAGGAAGTGTGTATGCCAATGAACTTTGCCTATCTGTGGTATCTCATTAACAGAGACCACATCTGGACCCATCTTTTTACAATCACAGCCTTTGGTATGTAATGTGTCATGTACTGCACAATATTTTTAGTGTACTATTTCAGTGAATTATGCTTTTTTTGTATTGAATTCTCTTGCCTTTTCTTAATCTGATTTTGTTTAGGACTACCTCTGACTGCATCAGTTGTAATGTCTGCTGAAGACCCTGTAAATTCACTTAGTTGCTTTAAACTCTACAACTGAACCTTGTCAGGATGAACTCATCCCATCATCTTTTTAAAGAAGATAAACTGAACGTCATGGAGTTTACCATGTGGGTTTCATAGATAAGGTTAAAAAAACCCACCAAAATACCAACCCTGGGTGGTATCAGCTCTTCATAGGCATTTATTATCCGATGAAATATTTTGGAAGCAGGGTGTGGTTGGCTAAATTATTGCTCCTCCCACAGCTCCCTGCTATGTTTCCAGTTTCAGAGGGAAAAACACAAGCTTGTATGTTGAGAGTGAGTCATAACGTTTCTTCTGCTACTGACTCACTTGGAGTTTGAGGTAAGTCATTCTACCTTATGTCTTGATCACTCTGCCCCCAGGACAGCAAGGAGGGGACTATGGAAAGTTATGCAATGTTTGCATAGATGAAAAGTGTAGATATTGAGACAAATATTATTATTACATGGTAAAATAACAGCTTTGTGTGCCCCAAATGGTTTTTTTTTTTTTTTTACACAGCTTCTTTCCTACATAAAACTTCTTTTCCCCCCGTTTTCCCATATAAATGTTTAAAGAAAGACTATGCTGCACCAAAGAACACCTTAGGTTACTGAAATACTTTAAAATTACAGTATTTTTCAGAGGAAAGAACATGCACCTTTCATCACATTTCTCTTTTGCACCAGCAATGACAAAAATAAAGCTGCACAGTGGTGCAAAATTACTGATGACTTCTGAAATAAGAGTTAGCTCTGAAGGGTGTGGAGTTCACACAGTACTGGCTCCTAGTCAGGTATTCACACTTTACCCTGGTTGTTTTGCAAGCATGTCAGGAAAAGACTGAACTTTAAGAAGTTAACTTTTAATAACTGAGCATATTCCTTAGCGTAGGTGATATAAAAAAAAAAAAAATCTATGTTATAGTCTCTCATGTTAGAATGCTGATGGTCTACAATTTTCATACTTTATATTTGTACTTCTGTTTCACAAAAAATATATATCTAAATATCTCACTGTAATGAGACATACCAGTAAAGCTGGCATATTTACGAAACCATAATAAAAAAATCTGCTTGTAAATTTTAAGGAAAATATATTTTAAACCTGGACACACTTCAATTGAGAAAGGTGACATACTGTGATACCCTAAGCAAGGCAAAGCATTTAGCTTATGGACACCAGCACGTGTGAGCAATAATTGCAGTACCCCATGTTGTGGGCAAGAACAGAGCATGAGACTGATGATCACATCAGATTGTGCCATGGGAAAGAAATGTTATTTCCTATATGGAGAAAGTCCAGGTAACACTACTTGGCAGATGGTAGCAAAGGAAGTAGTCTGCAGTTTAGGGTTCTACTTTTGAAAACTGTTTGTTCTATTCTTCGTGTTCTTTGAGTATTTCTTTGCACCCGCTGTGAAGTCCTTCTAATGGATAAGGGCAGGGGTGGAAAGGGCCAGCAGGGCCCGGCGGAGGGCGGACAGGCCGGAGGGCAGGGGGCTCCACGAGCCGCTCCGCACTCCGAGGCGCAACTGGTGGCGAGCGATCCGCAACAGCGCGGCCAACTTGGGAGCCAGCGGCTGCGCCAGGCAGCGTGCCCCGCTCCGCTGCCAGCGCTGCAGCTGCAAACCCTGCCTGCGCGGGAAAGCCTCCCTTTCACATTCTCCTGGGGCTTTTTTCCCCTTCTTGCCTACTTCTGTCGGACGGGTTCCGGTCTCCCGGGGGAATTTGCATGGCTGGAGGCCCGGCTGGGGGCAGCGCGGCGCCCCGCGCAAACCCGGCCCCGCGCAGCCCGGCCCGGCCTGGCCCTGCCCAGCCCGCGGTCCCGTCGCTGGCGAGCGGCGGGACCTGCACAACCGCCGCCCCGAGCCGCAGCCGCCGCCAGCCGCAGTGGGATGTTTCATTGTCCGGAAATGATGGAGAAGGAGTGACTGTGGCGGCGGTGGGACAGCGGGTGTGAGTGCCAGGCTGCACGCGCACTGCCGGGGGAAGGCCCGCGGGTGCGGGGCGGGCGGCGCGGCGCAGAGGAGGCGCTGCCGGGACAGGCGGAGCGGGAGCGGCGCGAAGGCTCCCGCGGCCGGGGCGCGGCGCAGGGCCGGGCAGAGCGGGAGGAAATGCGGAGGTAGGCGCGCCGCGCTGCCGGCCGGCTCCGCCGCGGCCGACGGGCCCCCCCGGACACCCCCGCGGCCGCCCGGCTCCGGGCCCGCGGCCGCTCCCGCCCCCCGGCCCCGCGGGTGCTCGCTGCAGGGGGCGGGGGGCGCGCCCGCACCGCGCCGGAAAGTTGCCGCCGCTTCTCTACTGTCCCTCTTCAGTCCCTCGCCCCGAGCCGAGAGTTTTCTGCATAAAATACATTAACGAGTCCTTTCATTTGCTTGTTCCTTCAGGGTCGCGTGTTAGTTTTGTTGGAGAGGGGTGCAGGCTCTCTGTTACTCGGCGAGAGAGCTGGCAGATGTCCCAAGTGAGAGAACCTCTTCCTCCGGGGCCTGGAGGGCCAGAGCAAGCTCCGACTGAAAACAGCTCTTTGATCTCTCTCCCTCGAGGTAAGTTGCTTTAAAGTTTCTCTGTAATTGTTGCGCCTTATATTTGAATGATACATTTACTGTTTTGATTTGTGGGTTTTAACCCCTCTTTTCTTACCCCTCCCCTCATTGGTGTATCTCTGTAGCACTTTCACTACACCACTTAATATTGTCTTAACCCAAAATTCCCATGAAAAAATGAAAAAAAAAAGAAAAAAAATATAAAAAGGAAGGAAAAAATGCGCTGCTCTCAGCCCTGATTTTCAGTACTTGAAGCGCTGCAGTCATTCAGAGGCAGATGTTGTTCCTTAAAAATTGCTTTTGATTTTCTCAGCTTTGTGTTTGTGTTTAGAAATTCTTTCCTGTAAAGCTTTCCTTCCAGGTCTTGAAGTAAATTATGGAAGATTGATCCAATAGCAAGAACGTTGTTCAGGTTGGAGGTCACTTTGCTGTTCTTTTTCTCAGATTACTCTGTGATGCTGCAGCTAAAACCAGTTTCCGAGAATATAACTTATTTCATAACAGCTGTTCAAAATGTTGTTTAAAAGTACATTCATCTTAAAGATAAATTCTTTAAGTTATGTCTTATTTGCTTTTGAACAAAATACTGATATTTAGATCACCTTTGTGTAGGGAAGTTTGACAAGGTATATTTTAGGTTATCCTCAAAATGGGAAGTATGTTAGCCTGTCAAGTCCTGGTCTGTGATGATGAGACTTTTCTTTGTTTATTCATTTACAGCTATGATTTTCCAGAATTCTGACATGAGTTTAAAAAGTCTCTGAAAAACAGACAAATAATCTTGTTCAAGAACTGTAACTTTATTCATAACTGGTTAGCTGGGGCAGAGCCTGGTAACATAGTTGTGCAACTGTGGATTAAAGATGCAGTTCTGTTTTTGTAACTAGGAGAATCAATAGCTGTGTGTAATCAAGTCTGAAGACTTGTTTCAGAAACCAGAAAGTATCCATAGCTAAGTAAAAAATGTTTTGGCAGGGAGACACAGTAAATTGGCTTATACTTATTGTATTGTTGGATGGGGTTATTTTTTTTGTTGTTGTTCTAGAGAATGACTCATAACTGCTAAACAGTAAAAATAATAATAAAAAAGATTAAATGCAGAAGATCAAGCATGTGGAACTGAACTGCTAGAATCACCTTTTTGCCAGAACCACCAGTACCTGTGATATGTGTTTATTTTCAGTGTGTTGTTTTTATCTGTCATGTGGTCAACTGGCCACTCTGGTTAAATACTGCATGTAGGCCATACATCAAAGTTACTGAAACTGTAAGTCAGTGAACTTAACTAGTGTGGAAAGTGGTCTCATTCTCACAGTACCACTTCAAACTGTGCTTTCACTATTAAGTGAAGTCCTATGTTTGATTGTAAATGTATGCTCTTTTTTTAATGAAAAATAAGGAAATAAATACTGATCTGTCCCTGAGAAGCACTGTGCAGTAAATCCAAATGACACAATTAAACCTCACAGCTTTCTTAGGGATCAGTAAGGTACAAACAAGCATATGATTATGGTTTGCTCACTGGCCACACCTATCAAGGCACATGCTCAATTTTAAAGCCTATCTACACTTCACATAAAGACAAAGCTGGTTTTTAATAGAATTCAGCATTCAAATACGTAATTTTTATTCTAATGAACGTAGATTTAAGGATAATATGGATTTTTAATGTGGATATTTGTTGCTTTTTGCTAGTCTAAGTCTGTTGGGGAAGTGGGGGTGGAAAGAGGAAAAGGTGAGTTCATAACATTTCCAGTCTATATTCCAGCATTTCTGTTGTCAGCCATGTGGTGTGTGGTTACAGGGTAAGGTAATTCAGATATTCCAAGGCTGAAGAACTAAGATAGTATGTCTGGGGCTTTCAATAGCCCCTATCCTTCTATTCTACCCCCAGGACATCCAAAATTACACCGATTTCTCTAGAATTTGGTGATAACTTTAAAAGCTTTGGTTGAAATTCATATTTTTGACCTATAAATGACTTCATATATTTACAGTGAGATACTTGAAATCTGGGTTGACTAGGATTAAAGATTCCTTGATCAGGAAAAAATGGCTTATCTTGTATGTATAACAAAGTATTAAGTGCATTCTAATGAGAAGGAATTTCTCATTTGTAACAGCATACTTTAATGTGCTCTGTATCTGTTTAACTGATATAGATACCTTATGTCCTGGAAACAAACTTTCCCCTTCTGTAGTTCTGTGAGGTATCATCAAGAAATCCAGATATACAAAGTGCTCCTTTTGTTTGCTGTCATATACATTCAGATGCTGAAGAAATTGTATTTTTCCTGTGACAGGAAAAGAAACTTCAGTTAAATTTTGAATATTCAAAAATAGCTATCCCAAAATGTAATTAAAGATCAGACAAACTTAATAAAGCTTAGGCAGTATGCAGGGATATTCATCAGTTGTGGACATGACGAAAACTGGTATAGTTTGGCCTACAGATGTGGTATGCTCTGGCTTTCACAATTTAAAAGAATTTTTATGTGTTACTTTAACCAAAATGCTCTCTCAACATCTCCCTTGTCGCTGTTCTTCCTTGTTAGTTCATTTTTTAATAAATTCATAAATACTAGTGAGAATCTGGATGCTGCCGATCCACAATTAGTGTGCTGTGAGAGAGAGCAAATGAAATCATGGCATCTTCTTTTGTGGCAGTGTCAAAATTCAGCTTCAGTCTTTAAACCATTATCTGTGTCAGTGGGGTCGCTGCTCTAAGAGACACACTGCAGGATGGAAAGTTTAATCTAATTTCTACAAATTTGTTAATTTCTGCCACAACCTTCCAAAAGTGTAACTCTGCTTGTGCACCTTTGTTCAAGATCCTAGTGATACCCTCTTTCTTATCCATAGATCACGGACCTTGGAACCAAATTATAATTACATCTTGTATGATGTAGTTAGTGAATAGTGTCATGTCTTTGCTCAGACCACTTCAGTTTGGTTGTGATCAGGTATTTCTCAAATGGTAGGTACCAAAATAATGTCCCTGAGGAAGGAGGATGGCAATGCATGACCATTGGACTCTCTGCTTTAAGAAAATGTTTCATATAGTAGAGGTTGTGGTGTGGTTATTGCCTGGACTATGGTTAGACTTTTTTTATTAAATCCTCTGCATTTGAATAAACCATGGAATACAAGAGAGAAATTCTGTGGACACGGAACTGCATTTAGAGAATCAGGCCACATTTTAGAAAATGTAGAACTGTCATCTAAAAATTATTTGGAATGCTTTTATCTTTGCTTTTTTTGGTAACTAGAACCAACCTAGAATAACAATGGAATCATATATAGCTTTCTTAATTAAGAAAGAAAATAAAAACAATAATTATAATAATTAACAACTTATTATGAAATAGAGACTGATATTTTCACTATAATAACTCTTTAGATGATGGAAATTCACCAGAATTTTTTATTTTAATGGGATGGGGAGAATGGAGAAATCTAGTAGAAATATCAAGGGTCAGATTCTATAAGTGAATGTTCTCTTTGGTGAAAATCATCTCACTGTTGCTGGATGGAGATGCAGTTATCATTTGGTATCTCAAGAAACCATATGCAGCAACTAATACCTCCATTCAGAAAATGTACAAAGTGCTCCTCTTCAAGAATGTGATTCTGATCTTCATGTTTTCAGTGCTTAACTGTTTTCATGATGAGGAGCACGAAAGGAATCTGATGGCTAGATGAGATTAGGTGACAAAAGACTTAATGCAGGGAATGTTTGGACGTTCTTGAGGCAACAATGATTGCTATCACAATAATTATTCCACTTTACCCGCAATGCCTCAGTGTTATGAGTAATTTATTTTTATTTTAACAGTTAGCCAGTGTACTCAGATTGCTCTAATTTACCAAATATTTCCTCTATGATTGTGTTCCCTCTTTCTATCTGACAAGAGTTGAGAGAATCTGTATTAATTTGTTTCATTGTTGTGTGCCAGTACTGAGGCATTTATTTAATATTACTGACTAAAATATCTAAAACTTTGGTAAATAGATGTCTGACTCTAGTTTGTCATGAAAGTATATGTCTGCTTTCAGTTTCACGTGCATACCATTCCAGTCAAGTGATTCATGCTCACATGGGTGTGATAGACTTGTATGTCACAGAGTTGACTGTAAAGGTCTTGTATCAAGTTTGAAATATTTTTGCTCCATCTTGTATCACAGGTTTATTTTATATCACAGTAATTCTTCTTAAATTCAGCTCTGGGCTCTCAGAAGTTAGATTTCTCTTTGCTTTAAACACGTCTTTTTTTTTTTTTTTTTCCCTAATAAGTAACACTCAACAATGAGTGTGTTATCCTACTCTTTTTATTTGGATCAGCCATGCAGTTTTGAAGTAAATCTGTTCACCTCTACTTTGATTTGCATTTGGAGTGATCCTAGGGAGTGACCTGGATGGGATGCCTTTTGCTCAAAATAATCTGAAAGCCACAGGAATGTGCCTAATACAGTCCAGCCACTAGTAAGCCTTCAATCTGTGAGATTAAATCTGAGAACTAGTTCAAAGTAGAAAGCTCCTGGAACATGTATAATATGGAATATTCTTTAAGTTAACTCTTTCACTGTACAGGTGCAGTTTTATTGGTTGTTGCCAATACAGCCATAGCTGCCAAGTATTGCTTAGCACTTCCATGAATCTGGTTTTGTATACATGAGAAACTTCTTTGGATGAATGACATACATTCATAACTGACTTCATAATTAGTGTGATTATTTGTGAAAAGTTTTCACTTACGTATTTGACCTAATGCAGAATAGCTATTTGGCCTACTGTTCATTTTTAATTTATCATGACTCAAATTTATTCAGGGCTGTCAAACTTCTCGTACTTTCATAGTTATTTCACAGCTTGCACCAGGAAAATTCTTTGTGAGAGTTTTCAAAAAAATTGCTCAGTTAAATTGCTCTAATTTTGAGAAAGTAATTTTTTTCTGTGGCACTTCTGAAGCCATTGAAAGTTGCAACAAGACATTTAAGTGAAAGCCACTGAAATTAAATGAATGGAAATAATTTTTTTTTAGTTTTAAAACAAGCAAACATTTAATCGGAGGTTTTCAACTCCATAATTTGTGGTTTATCAGTATTAATTAGATGTCCTTAATGAAATGAGATTGTTTCAGGCAAATGCTGGAATAGGCATTCTGTTACACAAACTGTTGAATTTATTTGTTATATAAAAAGTTTTAGGCATTTCATGAAGTAGATGGTAGGCGTTACTGTTAATGATTACATTGTGAAATGTGGTATTATCAGGGTTTCTTTGTTTTATTGTTGTGAACAGTGGAATTTTCAGTAGGAAGTAGCATCCTTCGTGGATCCTTGCCAGCAAGTTTATTAATGAACAAAGGAAGTGTTAGAAATGCAGTGTCTGCCACATGCTTTTCTGTCCCTCCCAACAACTGATTGTTGGGAGAACTGATTGTTACATTTCCTTTTTGAAACTTTGTTTGACTTTTTTATTCCTCATAGATCTAGTTATGTGTTTGTGTTTATGTTTTGTGGCAATTGATTTTCTTTTGTAATTTTTCTTTCCTTCAAAGTACAGAATTTCATTTGGGATGGTTTGAACTTTACAAATGTATTTTTAAATCTGCATCTGCTTGTTGTAGGATAAACCCAGGCCTTCTGAGGATTCATCCCAACGATTGGGTCAACTTTAGGTACCAAAGTAAACTTTGTGCCATTCTTCCAAACTTTTCCTCCTCCCCTAAGCTGTAAAACTGTTGGATTGTTTGTTACTGCATTTTTGGAGATCACAATGATCACTGTGTCAGTCCATTTTGCTTATTTCTCTCCCCTTGATGCGAATGATGCACTCAGGTTTCTACAAACTTTTCCCAGCAGTTGTTTTTTTCTTTTCATGCTATTTGGAGCAGTCCACCACATTGCTGGTGAACAGAAAATAAATGCGTCATAGCAGCAAAGCCTTCAGTTGTTGCAGCAGAATTCATTAAATTCATTTTATATGCAAACTCCTAAATTTTATAGGCAAACTCTAAACCTGTTTCTCAAGTCCAGTTTGTCGTTTTGCTAGTTATGCATTCTTTTGATTTATATTCTTGGAAGCGATGGCTGAGTCAGTATAAAGGGTTATGTGTCATCTAATGAACAGAAGTCAGCTGCCAATCTCACTCCGAGGATGTGCAATCCACTTAATGTGGGCACTTGTTTCCATTTTTGTTTTGTGTATGTTACACACTTCATGATACATGATAGCACACATGAACACACAGAGACCCATTTCTAAACAAGATGTGGTAGGACTCTTGGGGGCAGCTGGTGTGTGAATGTACAAATGGACAAGCACTTGGAGAAGAAAAGTTGGTTATTTGTCAAAAACTTGAGCTCCTTGAGGTGTGTCTTGCAAATACACGTCTATTACCTATCTTCTTTGTATTTTCTATCTGTTCTGTATATTAATTTCACCTCCACTTACTATTCTTTACATTATAGAGAAAGATACACAAATGTAGTTCTGAAAAGAGGGATTATTCACTGTTATGGTCTAAGAATTTTTCAGGAATTAGTTTGACGTATGTTCCAGCAACTTTCCAAAGGCATAGGAGGCAGAATTGGAAGAATTCGGGGGAGATTGCCCTGTACACCTCTTTTGCCTAATATGCATAGGTCTGTCTTGGCAGCTCTGACTATTTGTTAAGTTTTCTTTTTGATAGGGCTGTTGTAATAGTAGCCTTGTTGCTAATCCAGACTGCTGACATTGTTCAGTTGGTGGAGTCTTGCAGAATGTATTTGTCATGTTGCAAAGGAGTGTATGTAACCAGAGGCATATTCTCCAAACTAAAACAAAAGTTAACAATCAGTATTACAATAGTCCCACAGGTGAAAGCAAATTTCTATTCTATGGAATATGTATATTGCTGTGTAATTTAAAAATAAATATAACAAGATTATGGTAAAATGAATGTATGTACTATAAAAATTATTTTTATATACTTAAATAATTCCATAGAGAAAAAGCAGTCATTCACTTTATTTGTATATTTAATGAAGCAGTAATTTTGAGATGTGATTAAAATTTTAATTTTTTTTTCACTAAGTGGCTTACCAGTTCTCTGTATCATAGATAACATTTGGCTGTTAACCATCTTCATTCTATACTTTGTGAGCATGTCATATCTTTTACCTATTTAAATCTTAAACTTGCATTAATCTCTGAAGAAGTAGAGTTTCTGCCTATGCTTACTTTCAGGATAAATCACAGGGTGTTCTGTGTGGGTGTCACTCCCTGGGGCTTTTGACTAGAAGCTTTTCAGCCCTGGCACTTCTGTTAGTTTAGGGGAAGTACAGAGCCACACAAGTTGCTGGTTTGGGGCTGAACTGTGGTAGGTAAGAAGTCTGTGTTGCTTTTGTGACATGACCTAGAGTAACTTACTGTGGTTTTGAAGAGAGATTGGATTTATACTTTAGCACTGCCAGACTCAGAACATAATGAGTCTTTTCTTTCCATTATTTGAACTGTTCAGAGGAGCATCTCTTTTTTTTTTTCTTGGCTGTCAGTATTGGAGGTTAGCCACATGAGAGTGGAAGGGTGTGCTACAGGAAGCAGAAGCTAAAATACTAAGGAAGTCTTACAGAAAGAATTTTTAAGGGTAAGCTTGATTGAAACAGAAAAATGTGACAAATTTACTTGAAGATGCAGTGGAAAAAAATCTTACTTGTCTGTGGCCAGATCCAGTTATTAGTATTTCTGTCAGAGTAAGGCCTTTGTGTTGATTCTTCATAAACTACTGTTGTGACAATTTTTAGGCACCTAACATAAAAGTAATGGCATCAACAAAAGACAGGAATGTTCTTGAGGCTGTCTTCATGGTTGTAATTGGTATGTTGTAGTAGCACCTCTAATATTAAAATGAAAATATAATCTCATTATCAACTGTTTGTTATAAGGGAATAATCAATAAATTCCTTTGTACAAAAACTGAGACATGGTACATATTCAAGAAAAAGCAACTGAAACAAGACACCAGTGTGTCTGTTTTCACTAGTCTGATGTACCAGAAGCAATTTATGAAAAAATGCTCAAATAAAGAGACCATAAGGTCTACTATTTCTAAAGCCCCATTGTACTAGGTCTAGGTGTGGTGGGGTTAATTTTCTTCATAGCAGCCCCTGTGGTGCTGCGTTTGGGATCAGTGACTGAAACAAGGTTGATAACACACCAGTGGGTTGGCTATTGCTGAGCAGCACTTGCACAGCATCAATCAAGGTTTTCTCTTTTCTCACTTTTCTCTCCAGTGACTAGACTAGTAGGCCTGGGACTGAGAGGGGACACAATCCAGGCAGCTGACTCAGGTTGACAAGAGGACTATTCCATGCCATAGAATGTCATGCTCAGCAGTAAAAACAGGGGAGGAGGTTTTAGGGGAGGTAGCCATTGCTTAGAGACTAGTTCGGGCATTGGTCTTGTTGGAGATGGTGAGTGATTGCCTTTGCATCTCCTGTTTTACTTTCCCTTCCTCTTTTCTTCACTTATTAAACTATATCTCGACCCATGAGTTTCTTCCCTTGGGTCTTTCTGTTCTCTCTCCTTGTCCTGCTGGGGGCTGGGGAAGGAAGGAGAGGCTGCGTGGTCCTTAGCTGCTGCCCCGGGTGAGCTCAGCACACCATAGAGCAGCATCTATCAGGATGAGCTGCTCCAGTGGGCAATTCTGGAGTGCAAAGTAAGATACCAAACATGTGTTTAATGGTGTAGGTTTCTATTATGTGCATTCAAGAGATCAAAGAAGAAATAATTAATGTTAATTGTTTTGAACTTCCTATAAAAATTGTTTGGTGTTCAATTGCAACATTACCTTTTTTTAAACTTTTTAGTAGTGTTTCTTTTTTCTTGTTAACTGCTAGTATTGTTTACATGGTCTTGACTGGACATTTCCCTTATCCAGCTAGAATAATTAAAGTGCACATGAAAAATACACATAAAGCCTCGATAGTGCAAAAAAAGAGAAAAAAATATTGACTTGAAAACAAGCAGAGAGATGAAAAATAAATTCGTATGTATAATGATGACTGATTGTATTCTTCATTCCTTCAGACTTCTTAGATAAAAATGTAATCTGAAACACTGAGGGCCCCATAATATTAACATTATTGTTTCCTTATAGCCGTTCATTGTTTACTACATGAAATAATAGGGTTCTGCAAAGTCATATCCTATATGAGAGACTTGTATACAGCTACTCTGTGTGTCTGTACTAGCACTGCTGGGTACATATTGTCATTTTGGTGTCATTGCTGTAGTAAAGTAATTTAGGAGTAAAATCTCCTAAAATAGCTCATTTAAGCTTAGTGTTTGTGGAAAGCAGAGTGCTTTTGACTAGCTCTGTCAGGACACTACTTGTTTTTATTCAGTCTATTCCAGAATACTTTTCAAACAGTTTTGAAACACATTTGCACCTAATACTTAACTGCACAGGCTAAATCATCATACTTCAGTACAGTCAAGTTGTATTTGATAGATACCAGGCAGAAATAATTTGTATCTGATGTCTGTCAAAGGGGTTGAAAAAGTGTGTTTTTGTTTGTTTCTGTTGTTGTTGTTTTTGGTTTGGTTTGGTGACTTTTTTTTTGGGGGGGGGGGGTGGGGGGGGGGTTTGAGGGTTTTTTTTTGGGGGTTTTGTGGGGTTTTTTTGTTAGTTTATTTTATTAATGTTAACAGGATGCGTATGTATGTAAGATTAAGTCATCAGGGCAAGGGGCAAAACTCACTAAGATCAGTATCTTCCGTTCATTTAACTACGCTAATCTCAGTGAAACAGTTCCTCTCGGGATGGGCTTGAGGAAATACTGACAAGTTGTTGGTGGGGGGAGGCCTGAGAGCGAAGTACCACAGAGGTAGCTGGGTCAGACATTTCAGAGGTGGGAATTGATAGAAGGGGAGCAGCAGTGCTTGAAGGTATATGCTACTGTACACACAAGATGGCATATATTATTTTGAGTGATGTTCAGTGCCTCAGTTTAATAGGGTGGATAACAAAGGCAGAAAGTTAGGATTTAAAATCAAAGTGCTGTGGGTTATACGAAGAAACTAACCTTTACTGTCACAGTAGCAATAAGTGATCTTTCTGTGTCTCAGGACTGGAATAATTGCTTTACTAGAGGATACAGTATTATTCACTGTAATACAAGATTTATAAACACATTCTTATTTGAAACAAATAAATAGAGCTAACACACTTTTCAGCAATTGCTCATCTAGATTTACTGTAAACATTAAATGTTGTAGATATACTAAAAAAATACACAAGATTGAAATATTTAGGGTTTTACAGATCCCTTGAGTAAGTAATATAAACTGATAATCTGCTGCTGTGAATAATGAACAAAGTAAATCCAGATTTGAAAATGTTTCCTTGAATGCCAGTAGGAAAAATCTGTAGCAATCAAGAACAGAAAGATCTGTGTGTGTGGATTTGATTATTAAAACATTAATGGCAGTGAAGATGAAAACTGTCACTTACCTTAGTTTGAGGAAATTCTGGTCTGCTAGTGATAACTGGCAAAATCATCAAAACAACATCTGTTATATTGTGAAATAAGCTGAGGAATCCCTCAAATAACCTTACTATGAAATTTTCCCTGCATCTTACGTATACTTGGAAAGAATAAATACTTGTTCTTTTCATTATTGACTAAATGTTTACTTTTAATTAGTAGTGGCTTTTAAAAACTATTTTAAAAAAATAGATAATTGTGTTATAATAATTTTTCTGAATTTTTTTACTAGTCACTTTTGAAGTTTCAACTATATTTGTCTTTAATTATGTGTTTAATTAAAAAAGTAAAAAACAAAATTTTGTGAAATTACTATCGCTTTTATATGCTAGAGCCACATGGATGTGGGTAAAAAAATAATGTTTTTTTGTGTGACAAAGCTATTCAAATTTTTGTATGAAAATTTTGTGGAAGGTAACTAAATAAGAAAACAACTCCTACCTCCCACCTCCCCCTATCATTTGTTACAGAAGCTGCACAACTGGATTATTTCGCACAACTGGATACAATATGATTAAAAGTCTTTCTTAAAGAGAAATTATATTGATCTATGCCAGAAACGAAATGGAAAATCAACTTTATTGATTAGGAAACAAAAGGCGATGCTAAAGCAAGTTATATTTTGTGCCATCTTTTAATTTTTAAAAATTAGTTTTGCTCACATCGAGAAAAAATACTGTAGAAACTAATATATTGACATTTCTTTTGACTTAGGAAAAACTGACCAAGAGACTTCTGTGGCAGGAGATAAAGACATAAACCAGCCTTCCAGCAATCAAAGTATACAAGCAGAGATACAAGAGCAATCTATCTGGGGAAATCGCACTGATGGTGACCTCATCAGAAGTAAGTATTTCCAGAACAAATTGCTGCTGTTGAGGCTTTCACAGTGTAACGGGATATTGCCTGTTGACTCTGTTAAATGTGTGTCAAATGCAATTGCATTGCAACTGTAATGCACATCTACTGAATTTATTTCCCAGATTGACTCCTGTCAGCATGCATAAGCAATGATTATGAAGAAAGGTGTGATTCGAGTGGTGCAGTGTGGTATAGACCTCTGTAGCATCTATGCTTTTAAATCCTTAGTGTTACATTCTTCTCTTGTCATTAATAGTACTGTAGTTAGTACTGCATGTATGCAGCTATGCTAGGTGTCATCACCCTCAGTTTCCCAGGTTATACATATATATAAGCAGCAGAGTAAACTATACTGAGAGCAGTTGCTTCCAGATGCACTGAGTACTGGTCAGGTGTAAGTTTTTTAAGTGTTTTGGGTCCTAAAGTAGTTATTCTTTTCAAAACTAGAAGAATGCTGTAAGATGAGGTTATAGACCTATGCTGTGGAACTGTGGAGTTTTTAAAATTAGTTTTTACAGGTCCACATTCCCAGTGTATGTCCTGTATGCTTTAAAACATAAAAAGTTATGCAAAATTATTCCTATTTCCTGTCTTGGACTGAAGATCCTATGCTATCCATTGCACCCTCCTAAGGCAAAAATATTTCTGTCAACTGCCAGAGGTAATACTCTGTAATGCTCTCAAATTCTGTGAATGCTTGAATGTTAGTTGCTCAAGGGAGGGGCAGCATGAGGAGCTGTACTCTAATTATAGGGTGTATTCAGAAAGAAAATGGACTAAATGCAGAGTGGTGCTCCAGCTCTCTTGAGGTCATCTGATCACACATTTCAGGGTTAGTTTCTCTTTACGAAGCACATTATAGTGTAGACAGTGGGGTAAATTCATATTTCTGAACCTACTGTTGTCAAAACTGGTGATTTTTCTGCAGTTATATGTTTCTTTTTAGGTTGTTTTTTTTATTGTTTTGTTATTTTGCTTAGTTGTTTTTTAGTCTTATTTCTACATTCATCTTCTCCAGAACTTTGTTTTAGCATTTCAAATTCTTTTCAAATCTTAGTTAATCCTTTTTTTTTTCCAAATAATTAACCCCAGTAAATATTTACACCTCTAATGTATTGAACAGTGACCTAGATCCTTTACAGGAAACTTGAATTTAATAAATATTTATCTGATGATTTAAAATAATTCTTAAATGGCTACAAACAGGGAGAATTATCCTGCACAACTTGAGAATTTACTTAGTCCCAAAAGATTATTATTTTAAACCTGTCACAATTGGTTTGTGCTTATGCTGAGGATATGGAGAGGTGTGTATGGCATCTTCTGCTTTTGGAATAGCTTCCTTCTCATTCCCTCTTTCTAGAAGCTTCCTTATTCCCAAATCCAAAAGAAAGCAGATTTATTTCGTAGCAGTTAGCAGCATGCCTAAACAATGGAGGAAAGGACCAAGGACTGTAGGGTGATGCTGTGCATCCTCTAATCTGTTCAGTACCAAGACATACTGCAGTGGCTGCACTGGGGAGTGTGAGGAAATGAAACATTTTTTTCAACATATAGTAGAAATTGCAGCAGATAGTGGAAACCCCTGGTAAAAGGACTTGATGATTATATGTAGTTATATCTCTGTGATGGGAGGATTAGTTGCTGCTGAATTAAAAAAAAAAAAAAAAAAAAAAGAACAGGGAAAAGGGGAAAGATAGGATGAAATGTAGAGGTAAAAGGTACTGTTCCAGTGTGCATGAGTGTCCTCATGCTGGAGTCACAAGTAGCTTTACCTCTGACTTTGTGAAAAGCAAGTTTAGCTGAAAGCTGTAACTTTCTAAAACACTTAGCCTTAGTAAGTGTGTATTAGAGGCTTCATTATGAGTCATATTTGATTAGATTCTATGATGCAAACCTCTCCCTGCTTCAGATAACCTTTAGTTTAAAGTTTCCTAGATGGAAGAAACAAAAATGATGAAATCAAAGCAGTTTCTTTTTTTGGGAGGGGAGGGGAGGGTGGGGGGCTTATGTGTAGGGAAGTTTGTTTTCCTTTTAAAATTTGAGGAACAGTGCTTGACTCAGTTATACCTCTTGTAGTTTGCAGAAGTTTCACAACTCAATATACCTAGTAACTAAATTTGAAATCTAGAACAAGTGCAGCAGACATAAGCTTTCTTATCACAAACATTACTTAGGCATTTAATGTAAAAATTAGTATTGTAGCTCAGAATGGTCTTGATTAAACCAGATCTATTGCCCTACCAAACTAAAGTTTGCAGACTTGCATATTAAAAGAAGTTTGAGGTTAGAAATAAACAGTGTTTTTATTATTACAGCATATTTTAAAACTCTTTCTTAAAATTGTTTTAGCACATACTTCACAACTGTTCAGCACTATCCTAATGATTCAAGTTTTTTTTCCCATGCAGATTGTTTTCCATCTCCAGGGTTGATACATACTCCATTTGTCTTAGCATTAGCTTTTACTTTATAAATGTTTCCAGCATTTAATTTCCAAGGTTTTCCTTGTTTGCAGCTGTTTTATCCTGCTGTTATATGGAATTAGATTAATCAGTCAGTTTTACTGGCACACTAACAACGAAGTCCAGTGTTAGAGCCCCTGTAATGACTTCATTATGTATGATTTCTCATTTGCACTTGTGAACTCAGTTTACCAGGCAACATCAATAAACTAAAACACTGCCCCTGTTTTCCACAGTAAGATGTTTTACGTTCACCTTACTTTGCCCTTTCAGTCCTTTTTTTCAAGGTCTCTTTTTTAACCTCCAGAGATTTCCTCCAGATTAGCCTTTTCTCCACCTCCTTTGAAGCATCCCTTCTCCCCAGTAATGAAAATGTTCATAATATCCTGGGTAACTGGTTAATCTTATGGAAAGCCTCAACCAAGGGATTTATTGTTTTTGAAGAGAGCTTGATAATCAGAAGATTACTGAATACTGACATATAAACAATGAAGGAAGCAGTTGTATTACCTTTCTGTAGGAATTGTTGATGCACTTGCATAACTGTTACTGGAAGACTCTTCAGTTGGAGAAGGTTCAGGGGAGAACCACAAATATCTCAGGAATGACTGGAGTAGTTGAAAACATGCCTTATTGTGGAAAACCTCCTGGAATTCAATCTGTTTAGTGTTAACAAGGGGAATAAAGAGGGGCTTTGCCTAGTCCCTAAGAAGCATACCACAACAAACAGAAATTTGGTAAGACAGTTCTTCAACTATAGAAAGACAAAGGGAGAACTAGAATGTCTGGAAGTTCAGTTAGACTAGAAATAAGGTGTACATTTTTTAACAGAGTATTTGAGAACAGGAAAAACTACCAAATACTTGATGGCTTTCTGTGTATTAAATTGGCTTTAGTCATCACAATGAGGCAACTGCTACCCATATTCTTCAATTTTAGAACATGAGTAAAGGAGAGTCTTTCCATAGTGGTTCCCCCAGTTGAAAAGACATATGTTTTTCAGTACAGTTATTCTTGAAGAAAATGTTGAGACCTGTTCCCCTCCCTTCACAGACACATGCATGTTTTTTATTTTATTTCTGTCTGTAGAAGTTCTGCTTTTCAAAAGAGCTTTAGAATAACTCCATCTGCTATCTTTTTTGGCAGTGCATTTTAAATATCTGCAAACACCTTCTGCTTATTTTCATTGTATGGTCTGGTGGCCCATAATGGAGTGGCTCTGCTTCTGTTACCACTCACTGTTGGCAAGTGATGGGGAGTGCCTGTTAAACATGCAGCAGGGTAACCTATGGCTATAGGAATGAAGCCATAGCAGTTTTTGCTGCTCTGTGTTACCACAATGCTCTGCTTTGTTCTCTGGAAGAGGTATGGGATTTTTTTCCCTCTGAGAGAAAAAAAGGCTATAAAGATGGATTTTAGAATATTTAGGCAGGATTTTTGCAGAGGGCATTAGGTTATCTTCAATGTGTGTTGCTGTGCAGGGAAGGAAATGTTTAAGAGGGAATAAAATGCCAGTCTTGAACACTATTTGCTTGTGAGGATTTAATCTCCTTTCTAGTTCTCAAGCAGAACCTTAGCTATGTGATATTTAAGAAAACAAAAAACATCTACCATAGATTCAAATTGTCATGAATAATTGATTAATAATAATCCAATTCTCAAGATAAAATACCTAAAATATGCCCATGTTTTACAGATAGAAAGGTCATCGCTATCCATCATTTTCTAGCTTCAATTGCCTCTTTCTCCTCCATGGAACACCCTCCTGATAAGAGCAGTTCTTCAGAGAAAGGGATGCTTCTTTCAGCTCTGTGGGGTTCAAATAATTTTACATGGTCTTGTGGTCACTATTTCATTTACTATACTCTTCTGGAATTAAAAACCTAGATATTTTTGTCTTTTTGTTTTCTATATTTTTATGCTGACATTTTTACTTTACATGATTATTTATTTAAGTTTTGGAGATTCCTTTCTTTGTTTGGCTAAGTGAATGATTTCTGTAGTTTAAGTTATGCTGTTTGTGTTTGGGACTTCTTTTCAACAAGAAATAGATAATCTGCTGTTAGAAGTCTTGTTTGATATTATTCCAGGTATCTTTTCTTTGCTGTCCTATGATGCACAGTTCTCTTAAAATTACTGTGATTTCAGATGATCTTGTTTATTCTGTCTATAAAATACTGCAGAGTGCTTGAGTTAACTAAAATGATTCTTTTCAAAGCTAGAAAGTATGACAAATACTGTTCTTGCAGCATAACAGTGTGTGACTACAGAAATTGTGCAGAATAGATTAATGGAAATTATTCAAAATTACTGAGTTTTAAAGGTGTATTCTATTAGTTAAAGAAGTGATTTATGTACAATGTTCCAAATAGACCCAGATATAAAAATCTGTTAACCTATGAATGAGCAAAACTTAATCAGTTCAATATTTATACAGCAGCACAGTATTTGATATTTAGAACCTTCTTTAAAAAAGGATTAATCTTTGAGAAATCTAACTAGTAGAAGTAATAGAGTACAGGTCCTCCCTGAAAACTCCCCTCCCAGAGATTTTCTAATCCTCTCCCCAGCAGAGAACTAACCTGGGCTGCTTCTGTTTCCCCTGACCTGGCAGTTCTCTTACTACAGCTGCTCCAAAAATCTTCGAAAAACTTCTCAGAGGCCTATTGAGGGGCCTGGTGAGTTGCACAATCAAAGCCTTTCCCTTTGATTTTCATTTTACCCTCTCCTGGGTAGAGAGGGATTTTCACAGATAGCGGTAGCATTACAGTTACAGTCTTCAGAGTCTGACTGGGTCTTTGGTGTTGGCCTGGAGAAAAGGAGGCTCAGGGGGGACCTTATCGCTCTCTACGACTGCCTGAAAGGAGGTTGTGGCCAGTTGGGGGTTGATCTCTTCTCCCAGGACACGAGGATACAGTCTCAAGCTGTGCCAGGGGAGGTTTAGGTTGGTCATCAGGAAGAATTTTTTCACGGAAAGGATGATCTGAAGTTGGATTGCCTGCCCAGGGAGGTGGTAGAGTTACCATCCCTGGGGATGTTTAAGGAAAGACTGGAGCACTTAGTGCCATGATCTCTAGTTGACATGGTGGTGTACTGTCATAAGTTGGACTCAATGATCTCAGAAGTCTTTTCCAACCTAATTGATCCTGTGTGATACTGAGTTTACAGAAATCACTGAGAAATGATCTGAGTGTTGCTGAAATTAGTAGTCCCTTGTAAACTGAGCTGCTGCAAGGTGCAGATGTTTTCAGTGTATCCTCTTCCCTTAACTCTACATTGAATGCTGTTAGAAAATACAGGTAATGATGGACTGCGATAGATGAGGAATTTGCATATTCTGTTGTCACTCCATGTCAAGAAATAAACTTCTTGCTGTTGTTGATCCATTTACAGAACAGTAGTCAAACTTCAGTGAGAACTTTAAACTTTTCCAGATGACCATAAGATAGATGTATATATTCTGCATATCACTAATAGCCAGAATTACTTGGAGCCTTTAGTTTGTGTTTTATTTTACTTATGACTCTCAAAACGTTACCTGAATTTATGGTCTGAGGCTGAGGAAGTTTGGATGGCAGTAATCATCAGTGCCCGACAAAAGTGAAATTCTTTTAGTAACATGAATATTACTGTGCTTGCTGTGTTTGGGCCTGAAGTAAATTGTATCTTAATTTCAGAATATTTTCCTGTGTTGTATTGGTACTGTCTCAGAAAGTGATGCCTGTATGGGAAAGAATAGTTATATTCTTTTTCTGATTAGTTCCTCATGTAGGGGAAAAAGTAGAATATGCTTGTAGTAGTTCCTTAAAGAGTAAGAATAATAAAACTCTTGACTGAATTTTATGTGAAATATTACACTACCAAATCAATGAGTCAGTGTGGTTTTCATCTTCTGTTTTCAGTACTAACAGTATTTAGTTAGCCATATTTAGCAAAGAAAACACTAAATTACAAAGTGTAAGAAAGTGTCATTATCTAAGACATACTTTTAGGAACCTGTCTGCTGGTAAAAATGCCATGAGATGAAACCATGGCAAAAGTTCTCTTTTGCTCATTATAGGTTTAATTTCGCATTTGCTCTCATGAGTACGAAAACATGGAGTAGGTTTATGCTGCTGAAAGGTAGTACTGTATATTGTGTTTACATCAAAATAATTAATTATTCAAAATTTAATAGTCAATATACTTTTGAAATATTTTTGAATTTTTTATTTACTGATAAAAATGTGAAAGAGGAGGAGGGACTCATGATCACAGGATAAACCTTAGCTAAGTAATCACAGTTAAACATTTTTCTTCTTTATATAGCTGCACAGGGAAAAGAGAGGTCTGAATACTGCTTACTTCTTACGCATTCTGATAATATGATATGTGTAGTGCAAAAGAACCCACAAGTACTTTTCCCTGAAGGTGTTTTTATAAAAGACAAGGAAAAACAGGAGCCTATGACCTATTGGTGTGTTGTTGTGGTGTGGTTTTCTGTTTTCCCTTAAAAAATTCTTCATAATCCAAACCCGGAGAAGGCTTTTGAAAAACATTAAAATGTCAAACAGCTGTCGTCACTCAGGCTATTTCTAATACCAATTTAGTTAAATCATTTTACTGATGAAGTAAGCCTCCAGATACATTGAGGCTTGATTTAAGAGAATGATTAATTATTTTCTACCTGAGCCATAACTCTTTCGGAATGAAGTGTAGTGTTATGGTGTGTGAGAAACATATTTTTGTGTGGAGACTGCTCTTGAAGTTTGTGATTATAAAATGCAAACTCCTAGATTCTAACACAAGAACTTTTCAAATTCTGAGTTTGCTGGACCTATAAATTTTAGAGGCTTAAATTTTGCTTCTAAACTTTCTTCCCTCAAATGCTATGCAGTATCTCAATTATCATGTTTTCTCTTTGAACTATAAATATTATGACACTTGTTTGGAGAAAAATTGGTAATGCTAATGTTAATTACAGCAGAATTTCAGCTAAGAGACTATATCCTGTTGCAGAGGTTCCTAAAGTTTGAGTGAGTTTTATTGATGTATAACACAGACTTAAGGTTGTATAATGTTTGCATAAAATGTTAAGAAGTTTGCTTTTGAGACAAGTCAAGTAGAGCAAACTTTTAGGCAAACCTATAAAAAAATGGCCTATGAGTCAGAGTTGACCTTCAGGGCAAGTTTTTGCTACTGAGAGACAGCATAAACTATTTGCCCATTCTTTGGCAGATCAGGGGCAAACCTGTCTTCATGTACAGGTAGCTCTGAAGCACATCTTCAAAAATAAAACCTCTTAGCCCGTTAGAAGGCATCTACCTTTCCCAATGTCCTTTCTTCAGTAGGACAGGTGCATATTTTGACTGTATTCCATAAGTTGCAAGTTGAAATAAAATTCACATTTTGACAGAAAAGCAATGAAGGATTATTATGCGACCAGAATTGGCTGTAAGAACAGTGTCAAGCCAGTATGGAACATCTTTTAGGTCTGTAGAATTCAGGAATACAGGAGATTAGTGAACTTTTTCTTGAATTTCAAAATGAAACTACGTTTTGGTGAGAAGATTTGGGTTTAACCTGCCTGAAAAAACTTGTCTGAGAGATCAACCTCAGCTTTTCACAGAGGTGATGCAGAAAAATATTTGGGTGGTGATGTGAGATACAGAGGTAACTTTGGACAATATACATGTAGTTTTCATATAGGCGATTTTATCTAATTATACCATCTCATTTATAATTTCACAGCTCACTTTGTAACTATGACTTTGTAACTATGAAGTATTTCTGTACCTCAATATATAATCTTTTTACTGTGTGATGACTTTTCAGTGGTGAGTCACTCATATTTATAATGTAAAATCAGTATTGGTAAATATTTTTATACTGTAAAGGATCCTTTAGTGGGACTGCACGCTAATCACACTATGAAGTAACTGGCAGAGTATATTAAGGCAGCTGAAGTAGCTGTAAAGATCTCCATGCTTCGTGAGAGTCTTCTGCACAGCTCTTCTGTAAGCTGTTCATTGCTGGATCAAATCCTGGAAATTTGCAACTAGTGTGAGTTTTGTGTTTACAACAAATAAGACAGTGTTTAACTTTGGAAGTATGGAAGGGAAAAAAGCAACCCACAACACTTTTTGAAGGAGGAATTCTAGTAAAAGGAATCTGGTTTTTATCCATTCCTCTTCTTGTTCCACTCCTTTGACTGTTACTTGATACACTTCTCTCCCCACTTGATTTTCAGATTCCCCGTTGTAGCATAGTGTTATGCCTGAGGAATCGTTTTCTTACAATTTAGTTGACAGACTCGATTTTAAGTAAATCACTATTTGTTTTTGACTGTTTATGTTATTATAGAACATCTACTCTAGCATTTTCAGAAGAACAGCGAGATCCCATTTGCTGTGCTGTGCTCCCTCCATGAACAAGAGAAAATAACCTAGCAAAAGCTTTTCTTTGTTATCATTTCTGCATTCACATAAGAGATTCTGCTGTGATAGCTGGAATAGGGCAAGAAGTTCAGGTCTCATTATTAATATTTTGTTGAATATTTTTGGAGCAGGTCCTTATGGAAAAGGAGAGAAGACTTGTTTGATAGCACAGGGAAGGTTTTGATAGAATAATTCACTTTGCTTTCAAAACTTAGAGATGGAAGTGCATTTCATGATGACTATAATTGAATGGCACTTCAAAGTATTGATTTTAAAAAAACTCTTTAGAATTTAGGGTAATTTTGGAAGAAAGTGAAGGGTGTGTATCAGTGATATGGTGGAGTCAAAGTTGGAAGAATGCTGAAGGTTTGTTCCCATTTTTAATAAATTATTCAGTATCCTCTTTCCCATATTTGCCTTATAAAGTAAAAAGATAAAGACTGACCTGTCCCCATAATAATTCTGATGCCAAGTAATTTTCCTCTTTTCTGTTTGCCTAATTTTCTCTAGTGGCCCTTTTTCCTATTTTTCTTGTTTGTTTGCTTGAACAGTCCTTTGTTTCCCCGCTTCTTTCTTGACTACAATGACAAACCTGTAAGCAATGACAGTAAGGTTCTGCTTAGAGGCTGACTGGAAGTATTTTAAAGTGCTTCAGTACAAAAGCCTGTTTCAGCATCTATGTGTTAGTGTCAACATTTAAGCTAGTTTTTAAGTAGCAGTGAACCTTCTTGTTAGCACGAGTAATCTGACTACTGGAGAATTAACAGTGAATTAAATATTTTGTAAAGATACTGAGCAATTCAGGCAAAACCCCCAGCTGTTAAATTTTGCAACACTCTGTGAAACGCAGCTTCTGGAGCCATGTGATTATGTGAGATTTAAGTTTTCATGAAATAAAAAAAAATTAGTTTTCATAAAATAAAAATATTAGTTTGTAGCTACTGACAAAAGCAGAAAGTTAAAAACTGAAAATTGGGAAAGCCAATAAAAAAATGTATATAAAAATAAAATATTGATGATTTTTGAGTAGTTTGGCTTCTCTGTACTGCACTGTACAGAAACAGGGAATTTTGGCTAAATTATCATAATGCTAATTAAATAAAAGGTGATAGAGAAATATTCCGATTGTGAGTTGTTAGTTCTAGCAGCCTCAGAAAAATGGTGTGACACAGTAGAATATTGCCAGTTATACTGAAGGAACATGAAAGAAAAGGGTGCTGGAATGAATTTCAAATGGCAGATAAAATGACTGATTGGCAGGACTTTTCAGCAGAGTGGATACGGTAGTACTAAAAACAATGTAGTTCTGTCTTTGTAGCAGTTGTTAGAGTGGTTTCCTAAGTGTTTTTGTTTGGGGCCAAGAAATGTCAGAAGTGAGGCCGGTATATTTGCCAGGCAGGAATATCTGCACAGCACAGAGGGCTGAATGGAGGCAGCAGTTTGGCTCACCCATCACCAGACTGCTCAGGTGCTGCTGCTGCTGGTGGTGCTGTGAATGCTCTTGTGTGGCTGAAGGCTTGCATAAGCAGCAAGGGAAGGTTGGTAGTGTCTGATATAGTTGCTGTCTGTGCTATGCTATATGTTGGATCTTTTTGGGTAAGAGAAGCTTGCTGTCTCAGCTGTGACTTTTTAAAGCTCTTGAACTACAAAAGGACAAAAAAAAGTAGCTAAATTCTAATGCAAAACATTGCAACAAAATATTTTAAAAATGTATAAATGGACATTTTTCAGTATTGTGAATAATACTCACATAGCACAGATTTCACTCTATCTGCCCTCCTTTAAAAAAAAATAATTCTGATTAGTGTCCAGGAGGATTTTCTTTCTGTGAATAAAGAGAAGTATGTCTTCTAAATAAGACAAAACAAAAGATATAAAAAAACCCCCTGTGTTTCAAGAAGCACTGATTCAAAACATGGAGCTAATTCAAATTTAAATGCTACTTAAAATTACTTTTAAACTGAAGATTAACCAAATAAACTTCAGTGGGTCAAACTGCATAATTCTGTAAGTTGAAAGAACTATTTTTAATTGTAGTGGTTTCAGTTTGCCTATTTGAGCTTCTGACCAAATGCCAGCACACTTACCAAAATTTACCTGATTTTTGCTGTGAGATAAGGATTAGGAGTAGGCAAAGCAGGCTTAAACTTTAAGAATATAAGGAAAGTTTATTAATAAACTTAAAGGAAAAAATAAGAAAAAAACCTTCAGACCACCTCTCTTCCCCCCACCTCTCCATTTCTTTCCCACTGACAGCACACACAAAAGCCACCACTTTGACTTCCAGTCAGTATACCACCTCTGTAATAGTCTTTGTCTCAGTTCATTTAGGGAGAGAAGTTTCTTTTGCTTATACCGTGGAGTTCTCTGTAAGAAAACACAGTTTTTATGGGTTTCAGACTCACAACAAGCAGCTGCCGGGAAGGAAAATCTGTTGTGGAAGATCCCTCCCCCCATACTTGTAGCCTTCCCACAGCTACTACAGGGGTGGTCATGACAGTCCATGGGGTACCCTTTTAAGGACAAGCAGTTCTATTACAGCAGCAAAGAAATCCCCCTCTTTGTTACTGGCAAGGGCAAGGGACGTCACAGTCTCTTCTCTGTCATTGTTCAAGCTTCTCATCAGGCTTCACTTGCTTCAGCACCTACTTATCTCTACACAGGAGCCTTGGCTCACTGCTGCAGTTAGAACATCATATCCTCCCTTTGGAATATTTTCTCATACATTACAGGGAATTTATTAGCTTAGTCCCAGCCATAGTCTTACAAAAGAGTTTTCAGCTTCGCTATTGGAGCACTCCTCATGCTCCTCCCTCTAGGCATTGGTTCTTCTTCCTTCGCTGAGTTAAGGTCTCTATGCTGTATTTCATGCAGATGTCCTCACTCGTCCCTCTCTCTGTGCAAGGAAGGATGGGTGTCTGTAGGTTTACTCCAGGCATGCATAAAGTTAATCTCTCTCTCTCTCTCTCCGGCAGTGTGATGATCGCGTGCTCTCTTCCGGGCTGTTTGAACAGGTCCCAGCTGGATGGCAGAAGCTCTCAGAGTCTCTGTGCCTGGCTCTGCGGAGCTGGCTCGGCCTGCTGGGGCCATCTGGGCCCGGGGTGACAGGGCAGGGCCTGGCCCGAGCTGGATGGAGTCTGGCCTGGTCCTTGCCTGGCCCGGAGCAGGAGGGCCCGATGCTGCCCACTGTAGCTGACATGTTGGCTCTGTCAAACTGCATCTGCCGAGAGCTCAGGCCGGGTCCTCCCCTTCCTCTGGCTGCACAGCCACTCCAAACCTCCTTCCCCCCTGACTCTGGGAGGGGGGAAGCCCCAATCTTACCGGAGAGAGAAACAGAGGAGTTGCTTCTCTCTGAAGATCAGGAAGGCCAAAGAGGAAGAGTCAAAAAAATCCACTGCTTATATAGGGTTTCTTTCCTTGAAGGTGGATCGACTTTTAATTGCTTGGCCCATATCTCAATGTTCAAAATTACCTGGTTATTGGTTCTCTCTCCCAGGAAGAAAGTTGTATTACTTCGTGCAGCATGGGTCACTTCTAAGATTGACACCCTTTGGGCCAACCCAGGACATTAATAGAGAATGAAAATAATTCCATAGGTAATTTTGAATGCTTTTAAACATTCTGGAATGAGAATAATCCCTATCTGCATGTTAGAGATAAAAACTAGTGTTTTACTGTTAATATTGTTTGAGCACAACAATTTCATAGGCAATTATATCTTACTTCATGGACAGACTGAAGTATCAGAATTTTAGCTCAGTTGAGGAATGAAAGAAAAGTGTTTTACAGGTCATTTCATCCCATTAAAACCATTTATCTATTTCTTCAGCTAATCTGATGCTTTCCCATTGAGTTAATGCATTTGTTTCTCTGAATTTTTGTGCTTGTTGCTGTTGGTCACTGATGTGACACTATATTTTTCTAACAGGACAGATTTGTAACTGTGAGGCTCAGATATCAGAGCTTTCTTGTGTATTGTTTGAGCAGCTTATGCTTTGCTTCCTTTCAGGAAACCAATGCATCGTTTTTAGAGGAAGTTCTGTTTTCACCAGGCATGGTCAGCGCTTTGACTTTTGCTCTGCTTTAAGGGATGGACCTGGGAGCAACTGGCAAAAGCTCATTTAGCTTTTTTTTATTACTATATTGAATTCATGTAATGGAGGTCATTATGAAAACTTGGCCAGGATGTGTGGGTATTTCCAGCCAAGTCAGAAAGAGGTCTTGCTAGATCATTTCAGTAGAATGTGATAAATAAGCAGTTAAGTAAAAAATATTTGCCCTTTTTCCTTAGTATTGGTGACAATGATTGCATATTGAGTGCATTCAGTTTTGAATTTAACACACAAAGCTCTCAGTTGAAAAAGGTCTATATTCTGAAAGACTCCATTCCTTTTCCCTTAGCATATGAAACAACTGTTTTTGAGTCAAAGTCAAACTGCCGGTGGGGTGGGGTGGGGAAGGGAAAAGACAGTGAGCAGTGGTACAGAGGTTCAGCCTTTTAGTCTGTGGTTGCTTATAGCTTTGAGTCTAGGGAAGAAAAAACCAGAATTTAGGTTTTTCGAGGATGCTGATAAGAGCACTTTTCAAAGTATATTCTCAAGAATCTTACTTGTACAGCTTGCACAGAAACATTTTGGGTTAGATGGTGCCTTATCACTTCAAGGTACGCCAAAGAGTTAGTTCAAAGGTGGAAAAAAAGCTCTCATTTCTGGGTCATCTGATGCCAAGCTGGTGCATTAGTGGCCTACAGCAGCCCATGAGACAGCATTGGTGATGATAACTCTGCCTGGACTTTCTGTGTGTCACTCAAAATCCTTTGGTGACCTGGGATCCCTGGAGTGCTTTGGGATGGGGAAGCCCCACTAATCCATCCCATAGGTGTAGGAGCCAGGTGGATTGGTGAGGGGTATCCTGTACCCATCTGCTAGACCCTGCTTGCCATAAGGGAATCCTTGCAGCTGAAGAACATCCATAAATGACACTAAATCTTCTCAGGGTCTTGTCGGTGCAGATGGATGCTGCTTCTCAACCTCCTCACACTTTGCTTTGTCAGGATCAGGAAATAGGTGGACATTTGCTGCTCTCTCTCTACCATGTTTTGACATCTTTTTGCTCCTACTGGCAATTGCTCTGTTAACTATAAAGTCTGCAGTTATGAAAAGATGGGTTGTGAAGAGTTATTGTGGACCTCAAGTCCTTGCCCTGCTTTCTGACACAGAATTTCCATTTTCCATTATGCTGCTATTGATGAATGTGACTGATTTTTGGTCTGGGCTCCAGGATCATCTCTGACCTCAAGGAGAAAGGGAGCTACTGCTTCAGCACTTGATCACTGTTTAAGTATGATGTGTTTATCTTTGTTATATTTCATTGCTTATCAACTAATGATTTATCATTTAATTTTTTTCTTACTTGTAAAATCTGTAACAAATACTTC
The DNA here is from genome assembly GCA_034509425.1 of Eopsaltria australis. NCBI lineage: Eukaryota > Metazoa > Chordata > Aves > Passeriformes > Petroicidae > Eopsaltria > Eopsaltria australis. The sequence goes on from JAVTVJ010000508.1 coordinate 2,048,206, forward strand.
AGATCTACTGGAATTTTACTTGTGAATTTTTTTTGTTTTTACTTCCATACTGTTTTCTGCCCTCACAGAAGTGAAGTGGCTCAGCTCACTATGTATTTTTTCTCTGTCTTCTTCCCCTCCAGTGCTGTCTTCTTCTGGGTGGTTCCTATATGCTCTTTTTTCTTTTGATGTTTTTGCCCTGCTATTGTTTTAATAATGTAAAATCCCAAGTTTTAGCCTGTTATTTGTAGTTACTTTCCATTTGCTTCCCCTGTTACATTTTTCTTGCAGCTGTGCTTTTTTTCTTTCTTTCTTTCTTTGGTTTTCTGATACTTTGTATGAGTCAATGGCAAACTTAGCATCAGCTGTAGGTTGCAAGGAAGGGTAGCAGAGAGAAAATAAGTGCAGCAATGGAATCAAAAACTCAATTATCATTGTATATATTACTATATTTGTAGTCATGTTCTGTTTTTCTGCCACCTCTTCATTGCTGTTACTATGTTTTCATTCCTATTTTTGATTTCTGCAATTAGTTAATATTGTTAATAGTAGCAGTGGGTATTAAAATTATAGAGATTACAAAAGATAATGCACTAAGAGCAGGTGATCACACTTGAGGTGGAACACTTTCTAGAATCTTCCAAAATTATGTCACTTACATGAGTTGAGGACTAGAAATCAAGAGAGCAGTGAACATCAAGGGAATTGCTCATTCCAAGCATTTCCTTTCAAGTTCTTTTTAAAACCAAGTACAGCCAGTTTATATGCTTTTTTTTTCAATGAGTTTAACTGACCACTGTAATCTTGATATCTGGACAGGTGGTATATGTGGTCGCTGGAAAATGAATCTGACCTCATAATATCTTCTCACTCAGAGGTGAATGCTTGCTGGGCTTGGCTGAAAAGCTGTTGCTTCACCATCCCTCATTCTTTCCTTCGGTGAAACAGAGTGGAGTTTGCCAGTGGCTGCTGGGGTTTTGAGGAAGGGAGTGGGAAGTGCTGGAGGCAAGAGGACCTGTTTGTGCACTAGGTTAGGTTACGGCTGTTAATGACACTGAGGTTATCTCTTCTGTCTGGTGCATCCTGCTGTGCTGCTTATGAGGCAATACCCAGCAAGTGATATCCTGTTGTTTGCAGCTTCTCTTTGATGTTTTTTTACTTTATTTGGGAATGAGTAACACAATGATGAGGGGCATCAAAATGGTTTCAAATATTTGAGGTTTAATGTCTCAAATTCCACGGGACACCAGTGTGTCTTTGTGCAGTGGTGTAACTCTTACGTTGTAGCAGGTACAAATAGCATAACTGCTGTAATGTCATGCCAACAGCTTAGATTACCTTTAGTGGTTGATAAACTTTCTTTTGAAGTTGGAGCTTCAGAAACAAAACATTCTGTTCCTCAGTGAGATGGATTGTATTGCACTTCTAGTGCCCTTTATCATTTCAGGGCCTGTTGTCACATTTAGGAAATTGCTCATTATTTGTGTTGAAGAAATAGATCAATTTCATTACTTTAAGAATTAGGAAAAAGCTAATTGTCTGATTCTTAATTCATTGATTATTCACTTCTCAGATCCAATTTTTATAAGCCACTGTGCATTATAAAGGAAGATTTAACAACAACCAATCAAAAAAAAAAAACCTCTAGTAGATGAAGATGCCTCTTAACAAATTACCTCTGTAGAAAACACAGGACAAAACAACTAAACAATAACAATAAAAAATCTTAAATAAAAAATCTCAAAAACCAGCCCACTATGTAGCTGCAGTAGTAATTAAAAGTATCTATTAAATTCCATAAATGTGCTCTAGGGATGTTGAAATGGTGACCACAAGTAAACCTGCCATTCCACATGCCTCTGCAGCTGCTACCACTGCAATACATAGTTGTAATGCTACGAAACATTAGAGCAAATACAGTACAATTCTTTTCCAGTCCTAGCAGAATACGTGAAAAGAAAAATGGATACAGAAATGTTACAAGTGGAAAGCCTGCAGTAAAATTTCCCACTTTTGTATGCAACTATATATAGGGATTTATTCCCCAGGTGTATGGGTGTCTGTTACCTATGATGCCCTGTTTTGTGTTTGGCTCTTGGTATTTTGTGGTGACTTTCTATTGTTTGTTCTCAAGAAGTGACAAATTATGCTACAGTAAGAACTATATTCAACTTTATATAGGTGTAGTTTAACAATGATTGCATTATGCGAATTATCTTTATTTCTAATTATATTACGATCTTCCAAGAATTCCCAGATCATCTGCAAAGTTTATCATAGATGACAATATCTGCAGTCTCAGAAAAAAACATCACTAATGATGGCAAGATGTGTGTTTGAAAAAGAAGAATTGTTTACTGACAATCTAATGGTAATTAGAAGCCAAAGGGTATTTTGATTCTGGGATAATTTTTACAAGATAGGTAGCTAAAAATGATAGGAGTTTACTCAGTTCAGCAAAGATTTAAAATTTGCTATTGCAATCATTAAAGAAAATAGGTGGGCATTTGTTCCTTTTGCAAAATCACATCAGGAAGGATGTAGGATTTGTTAATAGAGAAATTCACTCTATATTTTCAGTTGGAATGCTTATCAACTTTGTAAACCCTGGCTACCAGCCCTTTTCATGCTTTCCTGTGGTAACTGCATCTCTGGGTATGTCAAAGACATCTTTATACAATTCCTGCAGCCCTTCAAACAGTGTGTAAAGTCCTGCAGTGCTTCCGAAGGAAGGCACTGCAGGTGTCTTTGCACAGAGATAAGAGTACTTTGGGCGCTGTCTTGTGCACTTGTGTTGCTTCTCTACCCATAAACACACATGCACACATGTGTTTGCCATTCTTGTCCACCCTTTACCAAGTGAAAGCTGACAGGATAAAATGTCTTTTCCCTTTGTCCCCTGCCAACCTTGTTTCTGTTATACCAGGTGTTCCCTGGCTGTGCTCTCAGACGTATTCTAACAAAGTGTTCTCAGTGTGGGTCCTGTAAAACTCGTACCAGCAGTTTTACTACAGTATTTTCATTACAAAGAATATCCTGTTTCATAATAATATATTGTATTCATTTTGAAGATGTCCTCACGCCTTACAAGAAGCAATTCTAAAAAGGTGGTTGATGCTGTTAGTTGATACTTTGTTTTCCTTGTAAAGTCAGCATGGTATAAAAAATTCAGTGTAAAAAAATGATTTTAAAAGATAGACGGTGCCTTGATGGTACCTTATTATTTAGTTAATGTATGCCTACTGTGATATGGTAGCTGCAGTATATGCTATTTATGTCCCAGAAAATATTCAAAATAATTGCTGACAAAAGCCACTTCACAGGTTGACTCAGAGGTACATCTTGTAATCTGAATGTTAATATTCTGGATAGCTAGACAGAAAAAACTATTGATGTAGTTTGAAGATCATATTAGAGACTAGTCAGTATTTTAGTTAGAAAGTGGGGATGGTGAAGGATTGAGATACTTGTGTTCTCCCACTTTCACTAAAATTTTATGCTTATTGAGTGTATAATGCATGCAATGTATAATATTTTTGAAAAGTTAAGATTATTTGGTAGTCAGTGGGAAATGTTACCTCTTATATCTAAAGAATTTATGTTTTCTCCAGAAGTAACTTAGAATCACTGTAATTTTACTCTAGAATTCGGACAGTTCCTGGGTTTACTGGGCAATTCTTGACTGTCATCTGCTTTATTTTCCGCCTTAGCTTAAATCAGTGTTACGAAGAAGCACTGATAAAAACCAGAGGCCTGATTCTTACCTCCCTTATATAAGGTCTGTTCCATGTGATTCATGCAGGAGTAGGAGTGGTGTCCACTGAGGTCAAGCAGTTCTTCTAGCTCAAATTAAAGGGTAGATCTTGGCTTTCAGTGTTAGTGGACCCAATCAGGACCTCTGTATTTCCAAAAACGCTCATCTTCTTATTGTAGTTGCAACTGTTTTGGGAAGAGAGTAGTGTTAGGAATACTGTCAAGTGAAACAATATGTTTTGATTTCTCAATATTTGAAAATACTATTACAGTTTTTAGAACCAGGAGTCGTGCATTTTATTCTTCCCACATCTACCTGCAAAAATACTGTTACTGTGGCCTGATTTGTCATCATAAACTACTGTGTCATACAAAAAGAAAAAATTATTCTTAGTTCTCTGAGTGTGGAGTCAGATAATCCAGACTGTAAACTGGAAAGTAATTTTTCCATCACTTTCATTGGCCAACCTAGCAAACTCCACGGGTGTCTGTATCAGCTACCTTGGAATTGCTTTTGATGTGATTAGGCTACTAATTAACTGTCTCAATTCTTCTCTCCCTCCTGATGTTTTCTTTTGATTCACTTTGACTCAGAGGAGTCTGCATTCAGTGTATGTTTGTTTTTGTGTTTTGTCTAAAATCCCTAATGATAGCTTAGGCTGTCCTCTTTTGGTTGAGCGTTTCCCTCTGTTGACATACATTTTTCTGTTAAATGCATGCATCAGGATATTTCTTTTAAGAACAGCTGGGACTTTGAAAGGTGTAAAAACAGTGTACGGTCAGGGTGCATATATCTGTGCACATTTGTTTAAAGTGTGCTAAGGGTTTTCCAGTCTGAAAGAGAATGTACATGGTTACTTCAAAACCATCAAAAACCATAATAAATGTTTGCTACTTGAATTCACCAGTAATCTTACAATTAAATTGTTGTGTAAAGTCAGTTAAATAGCAGCAGAAGTTACTGTATTAAGGCCCACTTTGCAGGGAAACCGATGACAAGGAAGTGTGAAACACGCTAATAGATTATATGCTATAGCAATATATTGCCTTTTTATTGCTTTTCCACAGGCAGCAGATTCATGTGCAGTTATTACTACCTATATTATCTGCTAGTTTTCTATCAAAAAAGATTCAGTCTATTGAATCATTAATCTAATATTTATCATTCTTATTGAAAATCCACTAGTGTTAGCACTGTATAAAATATTGACTTAAATCTACTGGTTTTGCTAAAGATTAAAAACATATTAACCTGAAAAGCATGGTATTTCTTAGGACATTTTGAAACGACTCATTGTAGATGTTTGAAATGACAATTTTTCTGTGTTGTCTGAGGAATGATTTTTTTCTTAAATCTTTAACATATAGTAAGTGACCAGTACCATCCCGATTTGACGATGCTGAATGTTCATCCAACACACATTTGAAATTTTGATGTGTATTGCATTAGTTAGTGAATATCAAGAATAACATTTTTGCTCATACATAGTGTAAAATGGGATCTTTTGTAGCAGCACATGGCCTGTTTAGAATGATATAACAGGCGCTGAATGTTCACATATCAAACAAAATGCCATCTTTCTGTAGAAAAGAGGTGTCAAAAAGTTTCTTTGTACCTTTAACGCATGTGATTATGTAGTACAAAATGCAGAGTTTGTAAAATTTCTTGAATATACAGGCAAAAAATGAATAATTCAAAACAACTCATAAGTTCTACATTCTATTGTATCTTTTATAACGCAGGCAGAAGATAGCATTGTGTTCCCAGTAGAGCTGAATTTGCACAAGTTACACCTCAGAAAATGCCAGATGGTCTATGGTCTACTTTTGAGAGCTGTCACATATGTAAAGATTTGAAAAAAGAAAGACAGCTGAATGAGAGCAGTGGATCATTAAAGAGAGAGTGAGAGTCCCTGGGTATCACTGTGTTTTAAGAAGCATTGTGTCGTTCTCCATATTACACCTTTTTTTTTTTTTTTTAAGATATACACAACCTTTAAAAAATAAGGTAAAAATATTTCTGTTCTAAACTGAGTGGTTGTGGTTTAATCTCGGAACTGTCAATTGCTTTTGTTCTTTATGCTAGAATGCAGTCATATGGTTCCTAATTGGTTTCAAGTGTGTTTTAACCATAAGATTCAAGTCTCCCCAGTGCAAAATTATCAATAAAGTTAAAATAAATTTAAATTGAGATAACTAATCCATTTGGGGTTTTATTCCATTTTGATTTGACCTGCGTATCACATGTGAATACTGTGAAGCCAGTCAGCTAAAAAGTTGTATGTTAATGCTAAAAGACTCAAGTAAGAGTACTTTGGGAACAGGATTACTTACTAAAAAATTAAAATTAAAAAACCATAGAAAAGTCCCTAAACCCTTAGTAAAAATAATAATAAAAGCAAAAACATGTAACTGTTCAGATTTCAAAGACTTTCCATTTACCCCCAGTTTGACAGAAATACACCTAATTTTGAAGGTTGAATTTTGGATATTTTGTCAAGTTACTGTATTGTAGCAAAGCCCCAAAAATACACAAACAATTTGTGAGCTGTCACAACCAATTTAACTGGCTTAGAAAAGGTCATAAATGTCAGTTTTATAAACTGACATCCATACAATGAGAATCTTTAGAGTAGTCTATTGCTTGTGTTTATTGAGGAAGGTTAACTGCTCCCCAGCAATTCTAGTCCGTTGGTGCAACAGCAGGGAATCATAGGCAATGCAGGGTGAGGAAACATCGCATGAAACATGAAGAACACTGTTCCTTAATTACAAAATTTGCATTTAAGTGGGATAATGAAGATAAAACTGTGGGGTGCTGTGGACATAAACACTGAATTTTAGAGGGTAAATTTTAATATCTGATATTGGCAAAGATTTTGACTGTGATTAGGCCTACATTGACTATTTTTAAAATGGAAGGAATAACTTTTGATTTTTAACAAAATTAATTTTGCACATGCATGGAAAGAGGATCTACACAAGGGGTTCCTGGTAGTATACTTTTAATAATAGTTATTCAAATAGGAGAAAATTCCCTAAAAATTTATTTTGGGACCTTTATGAGAGTTTGGAAGTGTTAACCAAATATAAAACACAAGTTTGAATTCCAAAGTGGAGAAAGTGCCTTGCTTATGCTTCTGTTCATAGATTTTTACAAACTCTAATGTGAAATTGAAGGAGAAGCAGTTTCAGCATTGTCAATAAAAAAACCTTTGGGCAACAGTTAGTTCTTCAGGTCTCAGATAGTGAGCTCCTGTTTTGTTGGCTTGGAGGTTTCTGAGCAGTTACTACTTGTAATGGAAGGGAATGATCTTTGATCTTTGTATTCCCTGTAACATCTTTGAGGAGTCTAAAACATGAATGTTTCACCCAACCCTCCCTTTCTTTCCTGCAACAGAAGATTATCACTTTGGTCAAGTAGGTTCAAGCGAGGCTATTCTGACCTAGATAAATGTGGGCAGTCAAGACTGTCTTCTGAAAACCTTGGTGGCCGTAACTAAAATATCAAGTGGCAAGAAAAGCATGAACCAATTCATATTTAAACTATTATAAAAAAGAATCCTTTGTTGCCTGTGAGTGTGACCAGGACATAAAGTTTAAGATTTGTGTGAAGTTTAATCTGGAGAAGTTTATGATAGTGGAGAAAGCAATCTGAGCATGGTGTTAGTATTCTGGATAAAAGGAAAACACTGGGGGTTTGTTAGAGAAGTTTAGAACTGAGTCCTTTTAGAGATCATGTTGGTCTGTGTGTCCCAGTAGTATTTGTTGGAAAATTTGTTAACTTGTACCTGAAGCGATCAGCAGAGATGTTTCTTTTAGAGCAAGCTAACTATAATTATCTGCATGCATTTTTACCTTGTACACAGTGTAATCTATATGTGAAAGTATACTGTGAAATCATCAGAAAATGGATATGAACCATCTGAAAAGAGAATTAACTACAGCACTGTTTTTCCTTATTGCTGGGACTAATTTCTCGTCCATTCAGTATCTCATAGAATCTGGACTTTTTCTTTGACATAACATTTTTAAATAGTTGTAGGTTGGACTGTCTGAAAACCTCTTTATGTCCAAGCACGATGCAGCGGTGTTTTGATTAGGAGAGGTGACTTGGCTGATGTTTTTTTGATTGCAAAGTCTTTCTGTGTTACTGTGTGTACAGTTTAATTAGTTTTCCCCCATGAAATCTGTTTTTATCTCTCTAAATAAGAATTGTTAAATTGAAACCACTTTTTTATTACAAAGCTTTACATTAAAAAAATCATGCATCTTTTCTTTCGTTACAGACTAAAGAATACATAGGAAATCCCTTTTCCATGTTGTTACAAATATTCTCCTTTATGATACTGTAGCTCAACACAGAATGGTGAAGTTTCATGCTTACTCATTAGAATGAGTTTATACCACGTACTCTTGGAGACTTAGCCAGGTCGCTGCAGATTCTTGCCCTGACAGGGTTTGTTTTTTTCCCCTTTGACCATCTTAATGTTTCCATTAAATCCCTAACTGACCCATTACAGCGATTTCTAAAATTGTGATTCTGAGTTGAAGAATATGGAGTGGGGGGGTGACTCTGACTTGGCATAGCTCTGTGATGTTTGAATACATGTTCCTTCTGGTTACCTCTTCCACAAAACCAGATTTTGATTGGTTTTGTACTTCTCAGTAATCCACAATCTTTATGAATTTAAGCTCAAATTTGTTAATTACCTGGATATTCCTGTTCTTCTCTAATATACTGGTCTGTGATGGCTGAGAGTCAGGGGACTCCTACCACATCACTCAGGTTATTTTCTGAAGGCTGGCAGGTTGGCCATTCTGTATCTTAGCCCATTACTATGGTCTGTATGTTTACTCCTACACTTTCTCTCATTTGGGTGTATTTCACACATTATTCATTTGATTCCCTCAATGCAAGTTTATCTCAGTTTTGCTACATTCATTCTCAGTCTTGACTTTTTCCCTTTCTCCAAATTGCTTGCATTATTCTCTCTGTGTAGTTCACAGAGCCTTGCAAGCCTTTCCTTGCATTGCCAAATGGGAAATCAAGGCCTCACGCAGAGGTGAGGTGCTTTTTGAATACCTAATAATTATTTTTAATCTAGAGATGCTTTTTGTTCTGTTGTCTTGATGGGGAAATGTTGACTTATCTACTCTGTTTTTAGATCAATAAGAGCATGTTATGTTGCACTCCCAGTCTAGCCTAAAGTGTTCAGTTATCTATTTACAATTTAAATTAACCCTTTCTTTCTTGCACTTTAAGCACAACCTCAACGTTTGCCTCAGCCAAATACTTCAGCACTGGAAAGGAGTGAGGAAGAAAGTGGCAAAGTCCAAAATGGCCATGTGGGTCTGAGTAATGGAAGTGGAATTCACAATGGGGTCAAGCATATGCCTGCAGACAACAGAAAGCTTTCGTCTCCTGTTTCAGAAAAAATGCACAGAAAAATTCAGTCCACCTTGTCTGTCAACAGCAACAGCAGCAAGAAGAGCAAGCTAAGCTCTGTGTTTTCTCAAAAGCCAGGTACTTCACCGGAAGGTAAGCTGATATTCTTATTAAAAAACCAAACTGAATAAAGATCAACCAAACCTCAGTAAAAATTATACAATCAAGTGAAAATTATTGAAGAATGTGACTCATGCTCCAGAAGCAAATAGAAGTTATTAAGATAAAAGACAAGCTTCTTTCCCAAAGGAAAATATTAAGTATTTGAAGAAAAGAGAAGGAATGGGAGAGTTCTTGCTTTCAAATGTTTGGTCAACATGATCTGATAATATTTTAGTCTCTGTATTTAGTATCCTGAACTGATAGAAACTCCTGTCAATGTTGTTATACATGCACCAGAAAATAAACAGTTAAAATCCTATTAGTTCAAAGCATAGCAAATATCTATATCCAGTGTGGCAGGCTCCGCGACGGTAGACTTCACTTTTGAAACATTCTTTTAGCCAATATCCTGACCAGCCGTGAGGTCTGAACACTAGATGATAAAACATTGACCTGTACTTCAGTGTTCAGTGTTCTTTATGCTATGTTTGGGATGTAGATAATGTGCACAAAAACTTCTGTATGGCTTAAATAAGCAAAAATGAATAATTTATGTTTTAGCTGTGTCTCCGTGCTCTCACTGCTTACATTTACACTCATGGTTCCAAAGTTCCTGAGCTTCTCAATCCACTTCCTTCCCATCAGCACTAATATACAATGGACTTTGCTACTGCTCTTAACAAGAAGAGTGTAGAGACGCAAGAAATTTTATTGGTTTGAGGCAGGCATAGATGTGACTAGTTAAAAAAATGGCTCCAGAAGGAGAGGACAGACACAGATTCTTAGAGAAATGGGAGATGGTACTCTTCAGTGAAATGGGGAGGATTCTCAGCCTAGATGAAAGGATGAGGGATCAATAGGATGGCCTGAACGAAGCCTACTGATGTCAGTGGAGTGACTCCTTTTGGCTTCAACTACTTCAGTAAAACTTACTCAGTGAATCTGTGTAGTAATATCAAGAACAGCTTCACTTAGACCTTCCATGGGCTGGTCCACTTTTCTGTTGTTATTTTCATGTTTATCTTCAAGAATCTACAGTGACTTTTCTGTTGTGCTTTTAGTCCTCTAACATTTCTTTCCAAAATCACAGCTTCATACTTCCTGCATTCCCCTTTCTGTTGCATAAAATATTCTTACATGGCTCTCCTTAGTACACTTTGAAAAGACTGCATCTTAAGAATCCTAGATCTTTTCATGTGACCGAAGCGAAATGCGGTTCTCTGAATTTTAAGAAATTCAGCCTCTGAAAAAAAACCTAACTGTTGTTTTAAAGAGGCAGTGCCTGCCCTGTTTATTCCCCTATACAATTAATTATGGCAAATATTTCCTCTTTCTTCTAAAATTATCCTGTAATAAAAACAGTTACTGGGTTTTTTCTCTTCAATAACTGAATATAATTACGTCAAATTACAAAGTGATCGAGGAGGAAATTAATGATACCTTCAGATTTAGCTTTAAATTCTAATGTCTGATTTTAATATCCAACACAATTGTGTTACTTGCCTGAAACTGCCATTATACAATGTTTTTATATACAGTAGAATTGTCTTTATCCTTAAAGGCATATCTGATTAGAATATACATAATTAAATAGTGTTGTCACATTGTATAGCTTGCATTCTTTCAAAGCACAGAAATACAGGATAGTCCTATTGTCACATGCAATTTCACCAGTCACCAAGTAGCAAAGGTTAAGTATAGTCAACATTGTACATCTGACATTGTAATGTTCTCATTTTGAATGTGAGAACTTGGATATTTGCTCTGAGTAGCTTGTCCCATTCTGCAAGTGTCTGCAGCTCTAAGTTTTCTGTTACACAATCCAACCAAAGCACAGGTTTTGTTGTGCAATGATTAAAATATGTCTGGTGTATTGGAATATGCCCATAAGGGAATATTTGTTTTTAAAAGTGATTTTCTGGTTTTGAAATTTATTTTGCCTTACAGTTTTCTGACTGACATGTTTTATATTTGTGTAAACACATCTGCATGCACACATGTACATGCTTGTGACAGCTTCTTCAGCTTTTCAGTAAGCTACCCTATGGGGCTACATGACAGAAGTATAAACTATAAGTAGTATTCTTATCAAGTTGTTGCCTTTCATAAAGTATCAATATATACTTAATTTGTTCTATCCCAGTTTTTTAGATGATGCACAATCAGAAAGTCTGGCAACAGTCACTTGAAATATCTAAAATTGCACAAAGAAAAGCTCACTGTTTAAAGGAAAAAGGATTTATTGATAACTTAAAAATAATTACTACAAGTCATGTTAACACCTTATGAGTATTTCTGGAAGACTGCACTACAAAAAACCTGATATTATTAGACCAGTTACTTGTTCAAAGGACTGTAATTGCATTTAAATCAGGAATATATGTATATATACGCATATATATATATATATATGCTTGGTAAGTACATCTAGCTATCCTAAGCCAGAAGAGTATATTAGTAAGTTCAGTGACTGAGGATTGCATAGACATTCTTTCAAAATGGTATACACAATTTAATTTGAACCTAACTTCTGCAGCTTCTTTGTATAACTAACATTTTCGGGCAAAAAGGCATTTTTCTGAGCAGTTGCCTCTTCTAATTCAGTGACATTTTTGTAGAGGCTATTGATATGGCTTATAGGGAGATGGAAAAGATACGAAGCTTTGGAAAATTATTTGTGATATTGCTTAACTACTTGGCTTTGCTTTAACTTGTACCATGCTAACCTCATAAGCCACTGGTTACTGCTGAAGAGTTGCTGGGTTTGAATTTACTTGAAGGTGTGTATTTGTACTCAGGCACATATATATAGTGAGTGTAATAATATAACTTCTAGGCAGTTTTTAAAATGGTCTTATGCAGAAAGAGACAAACTATATTTATTTTGTGAGTAATAAATCATCTGAATTAAATCACCTGCTTAGTTTACTATAGCAACCAGAAAGTTTTAGTAGAAAGAAATAAGGTAAACTCGTACAGTTTCAGATGTTTCAATTCACTTTAATTTTGCTATTCCGTATGTAGTACCTTGGATTTTATAATCTAATTGCTAGTCTTGTTTGTTTTTTTAAACCTGAAAATACACATCCTGTATTTTTACTTCATCTGCCTTGTCTTCCTCCTTAAGTGTTCTGTTCTGTTGTCAGTCAGAAGACTAACTGAATTAATTGAAGGAAAGTGGCCAGAGAAAAGGAATAAATTATGTCCTCAGAAGGAAGAGAAGCGAAAATTCTGGCTGTCAAGCTGAGTTTAAACTATAGAAAATACTTCTATTTTTTCTTTTTCTCTCCCAAAAGCCGCATTCTTCTTGATTCTTCTTAAAAGACAAGATGTGAATATTTCTGGAGCACCACTCTTGGTTGTAATGTGAAGTTTGTCCAGGTCTGAAACTTTGCTCTAGAATATTGTATCTGTTGGCAGAACAGCAGGCTGGAAGGGCTTGAAGCAGGATAGAACCAAGAAACATGATGGGCTTGCCCCCCATCCTGCACAGGAGCATATTCAGGCTCATGCTTATTTGAAATATAGCATGTTGCTTCATATACTGCAGATTTCAGTTTATATACTAGAAAGCTAAATGAAGTGCAGTATATCTTTACCCTGGGTAGCACATCTTCCCATGAAGATTGGTACTGCTCCTGTTGGTCTCCAAAATATTGGGCAGTCCTACCACAAGTTATGAAATCTCCCAGTCTGCTATCCCTCAAAAATTCACCCACCACAGGTAAGAACTCTTTTATTAATTGTTCCAGCTGCAATCTCCACTTGAGCTGTGGGTCACATCTTGTGAGCTTTCAGAGCTCAATTTGTGTAGGAAATGCTTAAAATGTAACAGACATTTTGGTAGCAGTAGTATAAAAGCTTTAAAAACTCTTTTTTAAAATGAGTCTGTAGTATATGTAGTCATTTCAGAATTCCAAAATATGCTGGTTAGAAACACATTCACATCCAGGGAGACTTAGGAGGGTGTGAGTGCCCTCACCAGCTCTGCTTTTCCTCTGCATCTATTATTAATCTATATTTTCTCTGAAGAAATCTTACTCAGCTCCATAACTTACACTACAAAAAACCAAAGGAATTATGAAATAGTTGGAGTGTCACTCCTAAAAAGCAGTTTTTAAACACTGTTTCAGTTCTAAAGATTTTTCAAAGGGACTGGATAGGTTTCAGTGAATACTGGGAATAAAAAAAAATTTAGCTCAAAGAAATTTTAATAATATTTTGAATTATTGATGTGAGAGGCGTCACAGTACTTCCTAAATTCTGGTTGGTAGGCCACTAGCAAAGAGAATTGTTACTCTGTTGCACTTGTTGGTTATTAGCAGTGGAGAAAAACACCTTGGAAACATGGAAAAGCAATTGTAAATGAGTAAAAAGGAAGACAGTCTAGCTACTGTGTTCAGATGCTGAGCGTCCAGAGCTCTGATGCAGATCCAGATGCAGACCAGTCCAGAACTACTTAAAGAAGAGAGGAGGTCTAAAGAAGACAGCAGTGAGGCAGCAGAACAGTAAATCTAGATGTCAGAAAGTGAAGACAGATGAGTAACTGAATAATACATATGTGTATTATCAGAGTGATGGAATGTAAGTAATAGTGACATGAAGAGTTGGAGGAGGAAAGGAAAGAAGTTGGGCAGGGGGAAGGATGGAAGAGGAATTTAATTAAGAGAGTGAGGGGCCAGGGTAAGTGCTTATTATTTTCTAAAAACCAACCAAATTTTCCTACTAAATCCTTATGAAGCTTGATGTTATGCATTTTTTGAATCAAAGAAATAATTTATGAAAAGTTAAGCATGGAGAGAGGGAATTCAAGTTTTAATTCATTTTTGACATGGAGCTCTTGCTTCTGGTCAAGTTGTTGTGATCTCAGAAGTTACTGTGTTTGGCAGGGAAGTTCCCACAACTTCAGTGACTCGATAATTTGAGTTTAATGTGGTGCTTCACATACGCAAGAGGCTTTCAGCATACACAATTGCTGTATTCATTTGGAAACAGTAGATTGTTAAATTATGCTTAGCAGATCATGACTCAACCTCCTGTATGGACAATGAGATCTACTCTTTATTCCTGCCTTCCCAGGCTCTCTAAATCAGAAAGGCACTAGAAGGCATCTTCTTTGCAATGGATTTCTTTCCGGAGAGGTCTTTAGGAAGTGTGGAAAGATGCAGCAGTGAGCTAGATAAGGAAAGCCTGCAGCTTCAGGGATGAGACTCTGGGGAAGGACAGTCAGTGCAGGCTTGCCTCCACATTTAGGTTTCCACCTGCTTTTCCAGAAGCAAAGCCTGAAGCAACCTTTCTCAACTTTCTAGACTGTGCTTCTTGTGGTGCTGAGCTTGGAGATGCAATGAGTTATTTCACCCAAAGTGTGGGTGTTTTTTTAAATCCAATGTTTAAAATTCAACATTTCAGGGTGCATTTGAATGAGACATTCCTTTCCCCCTCCCCCTTCTTTTTAATATAATGCAACTTCATCTGTTCTAGTCTTTGAAAGACTAGAGTTGGTGGACACTATTTAACTCATGCTGCTGACTACATTAATTTATTAGAATATCCCGAGTGATACTGATGGCTTAACTGAAGACAAAGCAAGTCCAACAAATAGCCTTTGTGTTAAGCCAGGGTCTTAAGAGCCACTAGGTGCATATACATGGAAAGTAGTGAGTAGTTGTTGTAGCATGCTAGCGGACTTCTGTTTGAAGTAGGAATGTTTTAGTTTGGTTTATATAACTTCATATAGGAAAAATTATCTCCAGGAAACTCCCCTTTAGTGTGCGTGATTTGCAATAGGATTGTGTTGGGTTTTTTCCTTCTTGAGGGACACCAGAGCAGCAGAAAGTTTTCTTTTATATACTGTTCAGTCAGTTGATTTGTATTATTTACTGAAATTCAGTAGGAGTGGGCATCAATAGCCTAACATTGCAAAGATATCTGTTGGCCATCTCTCAACCTGGGTTGTTTTTTTTTAAACACATATACACTTCTGAAATACATCCTATAGCATTCAGTAGTATTTAGACAATCCTGCAATCTCTCTACTTTAGCCAAAATTTTATTTGTTATGTTTTAGAAATTAGTTCAAAGTGGATTTGTGTCTGAACATGAAGTTCTAAATAAGGGTTTTTGTTAGACAGGGTTGTATCAGAATACAGTTGTTGGTCAGGCAGTGGGCAAATGATCTTATCATGTGGTCAAATGTGTGTTTTTTAAGAATGTCTTTTGAAGAGTGATGTGTTTTAAGTATAGTTTGCACAGTTTTTTTGTACAGAAGTCTTAAAAGGTAATTTACATGCTCTTTAACAGGAATGAGTGGAGAACAGGGCCTGTAACAAAAAAAAGGTCCTCCAACAGCATCTATTTTATAAGGATATAGTCTAGCTAGCACCTAATTTGTCTCAGTATTTGCAGTGGTAAGCAGTGGTAATGAAGGCTTCATATTCTAAGTAAGTTTTAGGTATTGGAAATTAACAGATTTCTTTGTGTATCTGTATGTTTGAAATAAAACATTTTACTCCTGAGGTTATATCTCTATTGAGAGCTTAGAACATAAGGTTTGATGAAAATTTCCATTTGTTCAGTGTGATTTGCCTGTTCAGGCAGCATTTTAATTTTCTTGTTCAGTAGAGATAATAGTTTTTTATTTTAAATAGTGAAATATCACATATAGTATGCTTTGTAACTATGTTTTCCCCTAAATAAATGTCACTCTATTATCTAAAAATAACCATACTCCATACAACGTGTCAGTCCATTCCTTCTGCCTTTTCTTATTTTCCTGTGAGCATTTTCCTGGGTGCAGTGACTTTTCTCAGAAGCAAGAGGGTGTTTGGTAGGGGCTGCCCATGAGCCCCGTGCGGTGCAGGAGCAGTGGGAGGTGTGACGGCGTGTGTGCCGCTGCTCGGGAATTGTGCTGCTCGCCTCTGCAGCCCTTGAGGAGCCTGGTGCTGGGTGGTTTCTGGCTCGGGCTGTGCCGCTCTGCTGTGGGCTGTGAGCCGCTGGCGCTGTGCGCTCATCCCCGCCGCTGCCAGCCCGCGCTGCGGGGCTGCGGGGCGCCTGTAGCACCTGCTGCGGCTTCTGTTCTGGGCTCTGCGGGGGCCCGCAGTAAACCCCTGCTGAAGACCTCAGCTGTCACTTTGATTGTGGGTTTGCCCTTTTTGATTCTCTCTGTGAGACAGCAGAGTGCCTGGAGATTTGTTTTGAGTTGTCTGAACTTGGTGAATATAGTTAGTAAGAAGCTGACCAAGGTCACCATCCTGTAAGTGAGCTTATTTACCACTGTAGACATGAAAAACTTTTATCATATGTGACCTGCCTGCTTGGTATGAAAGCTTTTTGAGTCAGTTTGTGACAGTTTAGTGTCAAACATTATAAAAGCAGCACACAGCAGCCTGCACATGCATTTCTCTGTACATTTTTCAGTTCACCTTCTGCGTTTCCTGTACAGGTTTGATGGTTGATAGTTCTCTTAAAAATCTGTTTATTAAGTAGAGCTGCACATTTTCATAAAAATGAAGAGGAAATGATACAAAGGAAATTGAAATAAAATAAATATATATTTCAGTGTTTGAAAGAAATTTGATACCATGGTAATATCTGTATGCAGAAGTTTTATAAGTAAAAAGTGGCATGCGCATGCAAGTGTTTAAAGACATGGACAAATATTAAAATCATTTTATTGTTGATATTGTTTCTTTTCCTTTAATGAACGTAGCTGTTATAACTGGCGTAAGTTAGAAGTGAAGCCTTCTGAGCTTTTATAACAGTGGATAAACAGTTTGAAGGCATCTTAGGCTTATTTCTTGTCTGGATATTGTCTGCGGTAACATTTAAAACCCAGTTAAAGTAGATATTACATGTACTGCATCCACTCTTTGGTTAAATCAGCACATGGTTGGTTGTGTGTGTATGATATAAAGCAGCAAAAACAGCTTGAATATGTTGGTTGGATTCTATTTGCCTTGGTATTGTTAACAGCTTTGATGAAGGTCCGTAGCAAATCTGTGCCTTTTGGGGATGTGCCAAAGGATTAAGGAAACACCTTTACTTACATTGGTTTTAAAAAAGTCAGATGGGATGATCCTTTTAACTTCAGGTCTAACTTTCATCCCAGACAAAATGAAAGAATAATTGAAGATAAGCTTGAGTATCTGAGAGCTCATCTTTTTTCCCCAAACATGAGTTGTCTAATAAAATGTACTAGCACTGCCTACAGACCAAGACTTGTAATTTATGCCACTTAGCATAGCTTATGGGAGCTTGGATCTAGTCAACAAATGTAATATAGTGCTTTGATGAAATCAGAAGCATTTGGTAGAAGAACTAAGGTAGATGTACTGGTTTGGAATTTTTTTTTTAAGGTATGCCTCTACACAGTGTTCATACCCCACATCCTCACTTTTGTATAGTGACAGTCTCTAGTGCAGCATTTTTCAATTAAAGAAAAATGTAATATAAGAATTGGAAAACAA
Organism: Eopsaltria australis; assembly: GCA_034509425.1. Taxonomy (NCBI): domain Eukaryota; kingdom Metazoa; phylum Chordata; class Aves; order Passeriformes; family Petroicidae; genus Eopsaltria; species Eopsaltria australis. The sequence continues at coordinate 2,065,954 of JAVTVJ010000508.1, forward strand.
TTGAAATTTAAGACTGGTCTGGTGTAGTGTAGAATCCTAAGAAAAAGCTTTTCGTTAATGATTTGCCTGCATGATGAGACTTAAATACTTCCACAGAGAGGGAGATTGGTTCAGTGAAAACTTAAACCTCAAGTAACTTCAGAATTAACTTACTATCAACAGTAGTGCATCATGAATGTCAAGTCTAATGGAGTTCTGCCCACAATAAAGACTTGCCCCTAATTCTTGATTGCGTTAATATATCTAATGGGAAAAGAAGAATGAGACCCTCTAATTCTCAAACAAATGAAAAAGGGCTTAAAGAAATAGATAATTTTAGGCTGGCACCAGTGTCATAACTGGTATTACTGTATCATTTCCTTATTAGAAAAGACTGGAATGTACTCGAAGTTTCCAAAAAGCACATTATCAGACAAGTTTACAAATACATAAAATATGTTTAGTTCTAGTTATATTAAAGTGTTCCATTCCTCAATCACCGGAAAAAAAATTAGGATTCTGATGGGGTAAGATTAAAGAGTGGAATTGTTGTCTTTATTCTTAATGTACTAAAAAGTTTTGAAATTTAGAATAATTCAGTAATTTAAAATAGTCTCCTTGGTCTTAACAAGCAGGAAAAAGTTGTCTTGTGCAAGCAATCAAATACATTGTTGTGGTCTCCAATGTAGTAATGAAAAACCTGTGATCGTCTCTTTTGGAGTGAGCTTTGTATAGCACCCTCATGGCTGCATTCCACTGATCATAACAGCAGTCAGTTTTAGCTGTTTAATGTTTTCTGTGGAACTGACAGGTTGCTGTAGGAATGTAGATACTAGAGAAGGATGAGTTTTGTGTGGCATGTAGGTTTGTTATTACTACAAAAATACAGTGTAATTGTATCTTTTTCCTATAATTGCACCTGTAGATAAGAAGCCAAGAAATAGGGGTCATACGTATAAGAAATTATTCTTCCACCCATTCTCTCCAACTGTATTATAGCCCTTTAGAGTCATGATTCTGAATTCAGCAAGTTAGGTAGGACTAGGTAACAGCATGCTTTGTCATGTGTTAAATAATTGCTACCTGGATAGCTATTAAAACTCAATAACATGAAGAACATAAAAGCATGATTATTTCAGGTTTGTCCTTGAAATGTGGATCAAAGTTTATGTTCATTGTATAAATTAGTCTTTGCAAGAATGAAGAGAGCACTAAAGGGTATCTCTACTTTCTGTTAATTGTTTGTGGAGGTTAAGTAAAATTTTTATATAAAGGTTTTCTGAATTGAATATTAGGTTTGCCATCTGGGGAGAAAGAAATAAAAATAAAGAGTAGGTAAATACATCATCTTAGCATTTCAGTCAGTGAAGAAGAGATGGAAAAAAGACTCTCTACAGAGTTTGCAAAGTAACACTAATGGCCAAAATTTCTTACTGTGTCTTGGACCATTTTTAATAGCTTTTACCTTTGAAATACCTTCATGTAAATCAACATGGCCTCTTCTCATAAGTCGTGATTTGATGGGTTTTTTAGATTAGGAGGGTAAAATTCTTTTGTGGGTCCAGAAAATGCTTTCTGGTTATAGTCTATGTTTTTTAACCTATGAATTCTGTTCCTTGCCCATCAGTAGAAATGTATCATGTCTGTGAATGTGTTTTTCTCTCCCTGCAATTTTACATATCCCTGCATGAAGCAGGCAGGATTTTTTGAACGTCTTATTTATGATACAAAGACACACAAAGTTTCATTATGGTTTGCTAAAAGAGAATTATAGAATGGCATTTGTTGTTGCATTGGCATCTTCAAGCTGTATTTTAAAGATACAATACACTAAAAGCATAGTTCCTCAAATATGAAGATTTCTTAGATAGAACTCTTGGCTTCTTTATCTTTTTGCTTCATATTAAAAGAAAATCTGAAAGGAGATTTTACCTGAGCATATTTAACACCATCTCCATGACAACCAGCTAATTAATCGCTATCAATCTGGCTTTGGTCCTCTTCAGTGAACTGATACACTACAGCTTTTTTTCACTTATCTTCTGTATTTTATATGAAGGTCATTTATTTAGTGACATTATGTCTTTGGGAAACGAAGCCTTTTAATACAAGAAACAATTTTATTTAAAGCATGTTAAATGTACCTGTGGTTTCCTCTCACTTTTCCTTCCTGCACAGTGGTAGGTAGATTTTAAGGTTAGGGTTTTGGGGTTTTTTCCTCCTCTTCTTGCTTTTTCTGATATATCCATTTTTTCCTTTTGGGCATAACGGTTCAATAGTACATTATGACTGTGGCCACACTGCAGTACAGGAATGTGCAAGCAAAGTTTGCATCTAAGTACTATAGTAAGCGGAAGTGGGCTAAGAGTTCAAGTAGTTCTTTTGCTTCTTGGAACAGATTTGACAGGTCTGAGCCTCTATTGCTGCATTGCTGTAAGTATTCTTGCTTGCATGTGTAAGTCATTGCTGCAGTATCATGCAGTCAGAGTTTCTGCAACATTAGAGGTATTTGGAATCAATCAACGTACTTGTCATAGCTACTGCATAATATTTTACATTTATAAATTTGTTTAGAAGGCCTGATAATAGTATTACTGTTGCAAGTAATTCCAGATTTTCCCCTATAACAACAGTCGGTCTTCAGCCTGTGAACTGTAAGAACATAACATCTATAGAACATAATGTCTGTATGTCCTCAGACCAGTCGTCCACGTAGCTCAACATCCTGTCATTCCTAACAGCCTCTCATAGAGGATACTTGGGATAGCCTGTAGGGACAGGGAAAGGATGAGATTGGGCAGGATATTTTCTCCAGAACATTTTCCCAGTCTTCACCTGTCTGTGGCTAAAAAGTTCAAAGGTTGCAAGCTGTAAAAAGAACAAAAGCTGAGGCTAGGAAAGAAAACTATTTCTCCGTCCTGAACTCATCTTGTATTTTTAAGTTTTAGTTTTGTTTCTGAATGACTTTTCACTACCTCTTACAATTTAAATATGTTTATACTTATAAATTTATACATATTATGTACAATTGAGTATATCCCTCATTCCTGCTGTCTCCTTTTCACTGGCAAATGTTTAGTTCCAATCCCTGTTTTCTTGTCATGTCTCATGGATGTATTATTGTTTGAAGTTATTCCACGTATTTACTCTTTGTGTGCCGTACTTTTTCCAGGTAGTTTGTAGGACACCTTAATTATCTATATAATTTAGTAGTACTCCTAAAATCTGAATATTGATGTTCAGGTGTAGTTAAGAATTCTTGAAGATTGAAGCAGTACATTAAAAGGATTGCCAGTAGATTTGTATAGAAAAGCAATAGAAAAATCTCTGTTTTGACTGAATATTTTACGTATTTTGAAAGTAAGAAATGTGTATAACCTGCTGTTGAGCTGGTTTTAACAAGTGCGTAAAACAATAAAGAAAGCAACAATTTTTAGGCAACTCCTTTATTTTTTTTAATACGTATCAGGCAAGCAAAAGAGATTCAGAAGGGTGAGATGAACTGGGAAATGCTAGAAATAAGTTTTGGTAGTTTCCCTCATTAGTTGTTTTTTTTAAATCTTTTTTAATCAGTTTGTGTAAGAATGTATAACTGACGATAATAGATACAGTTATTGTACATAATAAATTACTAAGGAGATTGATCTAAGCAGATTTGAACAGTTTAGTACTTGGGACTTACATGAAGTGAAGTGGTGACAGGAAACTTGCACCGAATTGGAGATGAATTAAGCTGCAGAAGTAACCATGAAGATGGGAATCACTTATTGTGGTAGATTATGTGTACTCTGAACTGTTTTCATTCAGCTACTTATGTAACACTGTGATGTATCTGGATTTAGAATGGCATATTAATGATTTTCTCTTTTCTTCTTTGCCTTTTTTTTTTTTTATTGCTTTGTTTGTTCCTGACATGCTACTGAACTATTACATATGAAGATTGCTGTGTTCACTGTATCCTGGCTTGCTTGTTCTGTGAATTTCTCACCCTCTGTAACATTGTTCTGGGACAAGCATCCTGCGGCATCTGCACATCGGAGGCCTGCTGCTGCTGCTGCGGGGACGAGATGGGGGATGACTGTAACTGCCCGTGTGACATGGACTGTGGCATAATGGACGCATGTTGTGAGTCTTCAGATTGCTTGGAGATCTGCATGGAATGCTGTGGGATCTGCTTCCCATCATGAAATATTTATCCCTTTCAATTTTATTCTCTGTAAAACTGGAGAGCTTTTCTTTAAATACATTTGAAGAAAGACAAGGTAAGATTTTCACACTTGCACTGTTAATTCCCTTTATATAAATATTTTTTTAAAAAGCAATCCTCAAGTCTGTATTCTAACACAATTTGTATAGTTTTGTATGTGAAACTAAAGCTACATTCCAGCTTCCTTTTGGCTTTGCAAATGGAAGAGTCTATTGAAAGTGAGTTATAGGCCATATGAAGGCAAAATTGCCGTTCGAATCGAGTGGTAAGTTTTGGTCAGAGAACAGACTGCAAGTTAAAGCCTTAAGTATTTGCCTTTACCTACTTTAATGTTTAAACACTCAAATGCCTCCATGCAAAACATGCCTTTACAGGCATTCTAAAAATTAAAATGTCTCTATTTCTCTCTCTTTGGGTTGAAAGCAACTTTGCTCTTTTGTTTTAAACTTAATTCAAAAGCCAGCATCAGAAATCTACCATTGGTTTTGCTACAGTTGGCAATATGTCATGTTGGCAATATGTCTTTTGTTTTGAATATCTCATTAATTAGAGGGCAATTCCTGGTATTTTCCAGTGCCAAGATTATCTGACAAACTAAAGTCAGATATAAATTCTGCCCTGGACTAGAAGAGTACCAGGATTTCTTTGTCATAAATCAAGACAGAATAGAGACCTTATCATTTTAGTTCAGTACTATTATTACTTGAAATGCTTCATTTTAGAAAGATTGGAAATCTGTGTAGACATGAAATATATCCTTAGAGTAACAAACTAATAGAGTAACAATACTTCAGAACCTGGCTATGAGAGGAAAATTATTTGAAGTTAACTCAAGAATCTAAACTTGTATATTAAGTGGCCTGGTCAGTATTTGTGGCTTTGGAGCAAGTGTCACTAACATAGTATTTATTTCTTCATGGTGTAAGAAAAATCTGCAGAGGGTAGCAGAATTTAAACAGGGTATAAAAACAAATTAAAACTGACATGATCAAGGAATTCTGTCATTAAATGCAAGAAGCAAGTGAAAAAAATGTTTATTCTCAGATACATTTTAAATGTTATTTTTAAATAACTTTGTTTAAAATAGAACATTTAAAAATATATGAGATGCTTTAAAAATAAAAGGATTAGGATTTAAAATGTTTGAACAATAGAGTTAGGATCTATTGGACCTGTATATTCCCTATTATGCCATTAAAGTTTTCCGAGAAATATGTCTCTTTTGTAATTGTAATTGTGGAACACATTAAGAGATTTATGGCATTCCCAGATTTAGGGAATCAAAGTACCCATTTTCTTTGCCTTCTGCTAATTTCTCCCCTCCTGTCTGTAGCTCACGAACTTTTCTGTGTAAACTACCTACACATCTTGATCTCACATACCTAAACTTTCCTGTTTACACTCCAGCTATCCCATTTGCAGATCGTAGATTTGTAGATCTCCTAAATTCAGTCCTTGTTACAAGAGTCGTCAATAGCCAATAGCCTGTGTGTTGAGTGAATTGCCCATAAATGTCTCTTTCTACTATAGTGAATTCAGTTTATGCAAATGTGACAAGCTAAAGATCACAGGAGTATGAAGCTAAGTTGACAAATGGTCTGATATTAACCAAAGCTTCTTCTTGTGAACACTGATAGTAGTGCCTACTACTGCAAGTTATCACTGAAGCCAAATCCTTAACTATACTAGGGAGCTGGGAAGTGTTACGTTTTGTCTTATTGTATGCAGTATCGTGGTGTATTCTGATGCAATGCAGATTCACCCTCAGAGAGCTTCCGAATCTCTTTTTTGATAGTTGCTACAAGTATTATTCTTATTATGGGGTTTTTTTTCCAGGTATTGGGCCAGATTCTGATCTGTGTTGTGTAAACTAAGTGCATTTCCATTTATGCCAGAATTTTCTATTGGTTAAATTCCAGTTAGAGAGCACAAAAATATTATGGTAATAGGCAGGCTAATAAGGAATAATATAGTTAAATTGTTAAATTCCCAGTGCTCAGAATCAGGCCCATGGGGCTCAATTATGACTCCTAAAAGGCTGAACCACATTGGGAAGGGGGAAGAGGTGCCTTGGTTGAGTGGCATTGCCTGGAGGCATTTTGTCTTTGTAAGGCATAATGCCTCTGGGGAAATTGGGGGCATCACAGTGAGCATTGGGACTCAGTGCACCTTGGAAAAAGTCTAGGCAGTGCTTTGTCCATTGTAGGTCTATGGTTGACACCATGGTTGTGGGAACATGTTCTCTGGGGCTAGACAGCACCATGAGCTGTCTTTCCTCATGTCCTTCTCGTCACAGAGAGGTGAATTATGGCTGGTTCTTGTCTGACTGTGCTTTTGGGACAGGGAAGAGGACTTCCAGTCTCTTGTCCTGCCCCAATATCCGTGCCCTGTTGGAGTAGTTCCAGTTCCATGCTTGGAAAAGTGCGCATTTGTATATCATGCTTTTAGTGAATGCTAGATCTTACTAAAAGTTACTTTTAACACAGATTGATATGGTTTAAAAAAAAATTTAAAAATACCAATCTTGGGCGTCCATTTCCTGTATAAAAGTTATCTATAGAGTTTGGCCTGCACAAGCCCTTGTTTCTACTTACTGGAACTCAGTGGGTTTTTGATCTTTTGGAATGATGAAAACAATAATTCTGAGAACTTTGTTCATGCATACGTGCATATACTTTTTCTCAGACACGTGGACATACACATGGAGATACGTCTTTTCCCACTTTATTTGTGAAATACTAGGAAGTGAAAATAGTGCTATTAAATCTCAATGATTAGAAGTATCAAAGTATTACAGACAATTAAAAAAATTTTAAATTGTGTATTTTGTTTGACATTTAAATGTAATCTGCTACTGTCATAGAGATATTAGCACTTTTGAAAAATATATATTTGTAGCAGAGAATATTAGCATGTAGTTTAAGGAATTCCTTTCTATATTTATATCCTTAAATTCTGTTTTGTAATTTTCACTATATAATCAATCTTGTAAGCACCTTGTGTAATAAAAATAAGCAGAATTAGAAGTCAAATGTGAAAATAGAATTTAAATAAAATTAAAAAATTAGAACTTAACTGTCTGTTTTATAGTTCTTGTGGACTTGTACAGTGTTTCAGTTTATAGTTCTGCAAACTGGCCCATTTGAGAAACACGCTGTTTGTATTTTATATCAATTGGATGTGCTACTTGCAAACACTATTTTGAAATAAAGATCTTTATTTTGAAACTTTTGGATATCATCTTCTTCTAGTGTTGCCTTGTTACTCCTCTGAAGAATAATTTCATGTCTTTTTGTGTTTTTTCTTCTGCTTTAACCCTTTCTAAAGGTGGTGGCCTTTGGGTGATTTACACAGAGGGTGAACCAATGTATAAGTCATCTTACAGTGGAGCTAAGCCAACTCAGGCACTAGAAGCTGTACTAGCATGAACCTCCTCCTTGGTGAAGTTGGATTAATTAGGTGAAATTCCAGTAATTATTAAATTTTATTAAAATGAAAGTTATTTTTATACATCCACAGCAAGTCTTCAGTTTACTACAAACAAGCTGAACCAAGAGCGTAATTTGGTCTTAGTATTCATAGTATTATTTTTCATGTTGTCCTAAGCTAAGTGTAAACATCCTTACGCTACTTTAAAACTGCAGAAACTGCATGTCTACAGTCTTTTGCACTATTATTTATACACCTATACCCCTGAAGAGGGTCAATAAAAGTTGTTTCTCTGACCATTACAGAGGAAAGATGATAAAACTGGCAGAAATTGTGTTTGAGTGTGTATCATGAAGTCTTCCATTGAGACTGTGCACCAAAATAACTGTTTTAGCAAAAGAACTGATAAACACATAGACGAATAGCATCATTTGGCACTTATTTTAGTTGGTTTAGCCAATATCCATAATACATACTATTTCAAAAAAAAAAAGGGGCTCCTGTGAAGAAGGAGCAGGAACATTCAGGAGCTTTTGGATTGAATAATGGCTCTATTTTAGCCATAGTACTTGTGTTAAGGACTGTGTGTTGACTTTCATGAATCCCTGATTTTATAATATTCTAATGAGAAACTTTTCTGAGCTCTTCACACATTTAGGCTTTTTTCACATTGTCTTAATTGATGCAATATTTGAGGTATGTTCTTGGAGAGCAGAGACAATTGTATTGATGTATCTCCATGATAAAGCTCTTATTGTGTCCAGTCTTGTAACTTTCTTAAAGGCAACAGATCATAGAATGAATGATGTATCTGAAATCTTGGCCCCAAAATTAAGTTAAACATTAGAGAAATATCTCCCTAGTGTCTTGTCTTAGTCTTTGAGTGTATACACCATGTACTGGAAGACTCCACCTTGTGTTGATGGTGGCAGTAGTAGCTCTAGAATCCTACAGACATTAATCTTATTTTTTCCTTGCCTTCCAAACCTTTTGCCAGTTCTTAGCACTTCCAAAGAGAGCAGGGAGCCCTTAACTCAATTTTAATGTTGAAAGAAGTTCAGTAAAAATAGTACTCTGCACTTACTTCCAAGATGCACTTGTTGAGTGTGCACAGTGCACTTGAGTGTAAAATTGATTGCTTTTACAAAGTTTAGCTTTCTTTTAAACAATTGCTTATGCTATTTACTAGTGATTTGGTGCTAGTGTCATAGAGGGATGGGTTTTGTCTCCTTTAAGAAAGAGAGAAATCTTTAATATGGTTGCTTATTTCGTCTAGAGTTGGAAAGAGAATGTTCTCTGAATTACCATTCTGCAAAACAGGCAGATGTTGAATTTGATTAGATGTTCTTAATGTCTTTGTGGTTTTTAATCATAGGTTCATAGAATGGCTTGGATTGGGAGGGACCTTAATCATCATATTATGCCAACCTGCTTGCCATGGGCAGGGACAGCTTTAATTAGATCAAGTTGCTCAGAGGCCCATCCAACCTGACTTTGAACACTTCCAGGGGTGGGGCATCCACAACTTCTCTGGACAACTTGTTCTTCCTATCACCTTCACATTGGGAATTGCTTACCAATATCTAATCTAAACCTCTCCTCTTTCAGCTTAAAGCCCATTTTTCCTTGTCCTATCTCTACATGACTTTGTACATAGACCCGCTCCATTTTCCTTTTAGGCTCCTTTCAGGTAACTGGAAGACTGCAGTTAGGCCACCCAAAAGGTCTTTTTTCCAGGCTGAACAATTCCAATTCTCCTACCAGTTCAATACACTTAATAAAACACTGCGTACAATCCTGTTTGCTTATTTTATGTATGCATATTATAGCAGTTGTTAGTATATTACCATTCAGTATTCATAAAAATGGAATGTAAGATGAAAGACTATATAATACCTTTTATATATTTAGTAGTGCCTTACTGATTTTTATTCTGGTATGCGTATGCTATTTTAACTGACAAAATACTCCACTATAATTGGGGCTCTTTATATCATCTCAGTAGGGTATGTAATTGGTTCCCAAGCACTACACAATTCCTCTTCAATCAGTGATGCAGGATTCAGAAATCTGTCTCATCTCCAAGTTGCACAAAGTGGCCACACTGTGAATATGCTGTATTCCAGTATGTTTCATATTACAATCCTACTTTTTTAGGCACCACGTTCACAGTACCTACTTTTGTTTCCTTAGCTTTTTTGCAAGGTAGTATGTTTGGTTTTGTTTTGCTTTTAAATTTTGGTTCAAAGAGAATTGAAAGGGTCTTCATTATGGAAGTCTGGGATAATACCAAAATACGTTGCATTGTAAGTTGTTTCTTCATCTTTTCTATGTTCTCTGCTATATGCAACTTCTAGTCAAAGCGACTTGTAAAAGTGATGTCTTTGGAACTTTGGACTTAGCATCTAAATAACTGAAGCTCAATAGTGTTGAACTATTTGAAAATGAAAATGTATTGATTATGTCTTTTGTGCTCAAATAAAGCTCCAGAAGTTCTATCAAGATGGATCCTGCAGAATTTTGCAAACTGACAGTCTTCAAAATAGTTCTGCATACAGAAATAAGACTAACATGTTAGTTTCAAATTAGCACATTTTAGAGTAGCCTATATATATAGTTTTTTGATTCTGAGCTAGTTACTGAGGACTAATTAAGAACAAACTGGGAAGTATAAATGTGTAAAACAAAGTGGTGGTTCTTGCCTCCCTAGGAAATGCAACTCTATTTATCTGTTTCTTCGTGTGAAGAGGAGACACCTTGATTACATATTTAATGTAGACTTACTGCAGTGGTTTAGAATCCACAATAACTTCAAGGTCATTAGAAGTAGTGTGTGAAGGATAAAGGGAAATGTGTTGCAAGGATCCCACTACTCTTGACAACTGCTGTCTCTGCCTCAGTAATCTGCACTGCAACTATCAAGCTTTCATGGGGTTAAGTTTAAGAAAATTAAGGTATCCATGACTGAAATCTTACATTCACTCTTATGTCTTCAGAAAGAGTAATTAGACATATTTACACAATTACATTTTAGTAAACTATTATGTCAGCTTAACTGTAACACATATTCTGGTTAAAGTACATTAAACAGCAATCCAGAATTAATTTAGCTGCAGAAGGCGTTATTTTCTATCTAATTATTTGCAAATTAATGAATAAAATTAAATTCCAATCACTGAAAAAATGAAGCAATGGTGAGAATCAGAACTACAGATTAGTTAAAGCTATGCAATGCATAACAGAATTAAAGCCGCCTTTTATTCAAATTCAATGCTTAAAAAAGAACAAATCCATCATCTTGAAATTTGACTTGTAGCTTGACATTAAAAATAATATGAGTAGAATTTTCAGTGGGGTAAGCACAAAACTAGTTCAAGTAGTGTCACTCTCAATTAATGTACTCAGGTGCTGTGCCCATTAAAATTCCCACTTGTGGGTTCAGCTCTCTATGCAAATGGGGTCATTACCTGGAGAATTTAATTGGGTATGACACTGGGAGTAGGAATTTTCCTTTCAAAATAAACCTTCTTGCACACATTTTCACCAGAAATTTGATTGTTACATATACTTCATATTGTTTGGCTCTATAAATATTTACCAAAATTGAGTGTCCTCACTTACTTATTCTTTTACAGGTGATTCATAATGCATCAAAATGATTTTTAAATTGTTCCATGTGTTGCATATGCAAGTCTTGTTACAAAAATCTGTGGTGAAAATCTATTTTTTTGGTGTTAAAATGGTATTTTTACACTTATCAGGTCCTTTTAAAGATGTTATTAATTTCTATAATGTCTGAAAGCAGAACCATAAAATTTTTGTAGTATGAGTACATGTAAATGATAAAAAAGGTTATTTCATACTGAACTATCTTACACATTGTTTGGAAAGAACAAAAATTTATTTTGTTTCTGAGTAATATTAACTGCCAACTTTCCTGGACATTACTTTGCATAATCACGTGTATAAATGAGGCTAATATGGAAAGATATTAATCCCAAAATGTACATACAAATCTTGTGGAAACACAGAGGTACATGATTGGATGATACTTGTAGAGAACTTCAACTTCAGCAGTCTAAGCTATAACACTGTCTAAAAACATGTTCTTGGAAGCTTCTGATGAAGGGAGTTTTGGACACTAGAGATAGTTATCACTAGTGCTACAGTAGTCTTAACAAATAGAAAGCTTTTTTCCTTACATCCCATTTAATCTTACTTTCATTTCTGCAAATAAAACTGATGTAACCATGTTCTAATCCCAGTGGATGTGTAGAACAATCGCCATTCTCTTGTCATAATTTTTCATATTTTTACCATTCATATAGTTTGTATACTCTGCCTAGTTTCTCTTGCCTAATCCAAAGAAATCTAGTCCCAACCTGTTGTTCTCAGTGCAAAATTCATTTCAGGCATTCTAAGCTGTATGAGCTGTGCTTCTCATTTCAATCTATGACAAGACTGAGGGAGCAACTGATGAAGGAATTTTTTTTCTGCTAATAAGAAACACAGATGTTGGGTAGTGTATTGAGGTAAGAGATACATTCCTGTCTGTAGTGTGCATGGACTTCTGTGGTATGAAAGTTGACAGTACTTCACTTGCACCTTAACTTCTGTGAAGGAAACAGTCCAAAGAATCAGCATTATGATCATCTACATAATCGCTTGAAAGATTTTCATGGGATTTGCCAAACACTTTTAAAAATTTTCAGGATGGAGACCTGCAAGTATTGTATTAGCAAACAAACTGAGAAAAGGAATTGACCATGTCGCTAAAGCTTATCTACATCTGTTACTTCTGTATTTTCACTCCATCTCAGCTTTCAGCTTCTTGCCACCCTTTTGGGTACTTGGTTTACTAATCCATCATCCTCTGTGTTTTCACTGAAAATTCTTGTCCAGTTCTGTTGGGTCTCATTACTTCTCTGATGCTTAATACATATTTATGAAGGAAAAAAAAGCCACTGAAGAGTGATGTTTTGAACTTATTGAACATACCTGTAACCTTGTAGTAGCCTTGCAATATGATTTTAAGATCATAGGTAAGAGTGGATTTTACCATAAACAAACTGTTTCAAAAGGTTAGTGTTCCCTTACTGCTCTTCATGTTCAAAAAAGGTAAGTAGAATAATTTCATTCACAGAGAAAATCTAATGTATGGCACTATAGTTTTATGGAAAATACTTCTCGATTATTATTCCCTAATAAGAATAAAAAGTTTTTTTAAAATAATTATATAGCCATAATATACCTGAGTTCTTAACACTTTTTGTTTAGGACATATGGCATCCTGGTTTGCAATATTATTCTTTAATAAGTACAGGTGATGTAGACTGAAAGCAAGTAACATAGGTCTCAAAACTGTAGTTGTCCAATGAAAACACATTAAAAGGGTGATTTTAGACCGGTTCTGGGGAAATTGGTACTGTGCCTGCCACTCCAACATTTTAATCAATGATCTGGAAACATTTCTAGCAGAATTTGTAGATGGATCAATAGCTGATGGAACAGTAAATTAAATACATATGGTTACAAGGTGCTTATTTAGAGCAATCTGAAGCTGGTAGGATTGATCTCATCTGAGGAAATGTTTTTCCATGCTATGAAAGGGAAAGGAAATATTCAGAATTTACTTCATATAAAAAAAGATTAATTTAAAACACTTTGAAAAGACTTGAGGATCATGGTGAGGAAGGTGCTGAAGAATGAGTTTTAGCTGAAATCCTGCAGATTTTCATGGTGACCTTTCAATATTTCAATGGATAGTGCCATGAGTGGAAGCAAGGAAGAGTGAGTATGCTAAGGAAATCAGTTTCAGAACACACTTTCAGTCCTTCATGATTTGTAAAACAGAAAGTTCAAAACAGAACATCGGAAATTAATTAGAGGTATAAAATCTCTTTAAAAAGAGAGAATTTCAGAGCTTATTCTACTCAAGTTTATCCATCAGAAGACGGAGCTGTGACTTCATCACACTATACTGGTATCTTCTTACGCACAAATTACAGTGCTTTGAAGCTTTTCTCATTCTGCCAGAAAGAACTAAACTCTAAAGCCAAACAAAAAATGTCCAATTTCTTATCCAAATGTAGCTGTGAAAATAGTAATGAGTTGAACAAATCATCAAACTCAGCATTTGATTACCCACCTCCTGGTAGTCTTGGTCCACAACTGATGCTTTTGTCAGATACACTTACCTTTAAAAGGCTCAGTGTGTATATGAATACAATATATATGTATAGCATTACAGAGAAAAAATTTAGTCAAGAAATGCTGAACTGGACAAAATTTTATTTCCTTTCATCTTAGAGAGGTTAGATGAGATGGTACTGTACTATCTCATGGATTTGTCTAGTGGCAGGAGTAGATTACCTGTCTGAATTCTTACTTTTGTCAAACTTTAAAATAAAATAAATACTTATTTTTTTTTTAACCACTGCAGGATCTCCACAACACAAATATGTATGTCCTCTGATACAGTAGTTTTCTGGGATAATATGTGGTCACAGATGATTCCCATACCAACATTCAAATATAGTGAATGTAGGTTATAGTTCTGGACTAATAATTCAAATAAAGATTCATTTCTATTTAAAAAATGTAAAACACATTAAATGTTAGTTTCAAGGGCAAAATGAAATTGAAGTCCCTAAGAAAATACCTTAAATTGGATGAATTACCTGTAAAACAAACATCATAGATAAAAAGTGAATTTGCTTAATATTAAAAAAGTTAATAAAATGCGCTGTGAAAGGAAGATAAGCAGCAGTGTTGAGATAAATAGTTCAGTTATAGTAAAATAAAGCATGAAAGTTCATCTGTGATGTAGAAGTTTACAGAAAATTCACAAGACAAAATGCATTCTAGTGTATTACACAAAGGACCAATGGGATTCATGTGTTGTGAGCTGCCAGTAGGCTCATCAGAACAATTACAGATCTACTCTGAAATGTTAAAAAAGCAAAAATATAGAGCTAGAAGGTCCAATTCCTCTGGGCTGAGAAAAGGAAGTGGATAGTGACTGTTCTTTGTACGCTATCCTTCCACAACTTGCAATGCAGGAAATTATAGAGCAGGTGGAGAGGTCAGATGTGTGTAGAGACTTTACTGCATATTTCACTTCCCTGCTCCTTAGTTAGAGGTTAATAAAATGCTATGTTACATTGATTCAGGTATAATTTTGCATTCCCCTACTCCAGGAGAAATTTAGCTCACAAACTATACCATTAGGTTTATTTATTTATTTATTTCCCTTGAGCTTTTTTGGTCCTGTGTTATACTTTAGGGAGTCAAATGATAAAATGAAAATTGACCCCTATGGAAATCATTAGTAGTTTGTAAGACTGTATTATGTGACATAGGGATTTCTCCAATGACCAAATGAATTTTACCCTTTTCTTTTCCTGGTTTCCAGAGAGAAAAGGGTTTAATAGTTCACTGTGTTGTATATGCTTGCATGTGTGTTTATGCATTTCCTTATTTCCTACTAAGGACTTTTAAGCCTTTTGGTCTCATTTAAATGAAAGGAAAAGTGAGAGCAATTTTAAAAAGCCAGACAAAATCAAAGGAGACTGATCTTATTATTACCCCAGTGAGAGGACACTGGCAGAATTTGGTCAGCTGCTGTAAGCTGTCAGAGAATCCGCAGAAGGGAGACTTACTAAAAATGTTTAATAGTGGAAAAAACTACTGTTGAAGTTCACATTTTATTAAATGCATGGAAATCAAGCTGAGCATCTGAAATCACACAAATGAAAATTAATTCTTCTATTTAAGAAACTAGCTCTTCTGTGTGATTTAAACTTGACTCTTACACATATAAAGAGTTTAAATTACTTCCAAAATAAATCCCTTCTTTGTCTCTTGTTTTGCAACGTTTACTTTTGGAAAAGTTATGGTATTCCCCTTTAATGATTCAAGGTTTTCCCCCTCTCCCCCCCAAACAGCTTTCTAAATCCATTGTTCCAAGGAAGTCTTGAGGAAGAAAACTAGAAATGACTGAAAAAATAATTAGCTCGTAGCCAAGAAAGAAAAGACTGAAGGACTGAAAAAGAAACTCTGTTGTTATTAATATATTTGCTTGTTTATTTCCTTTTTACCAACAACAGTTTTTGACTCAAGACTAAATTTTAATTTTTTTATCCATATAACATGTTAAAGCAAGTTTTTGAAATAAATATTTCCTAATTAAAATAATAAATAATATACTGCATAATTGTGCTCCAAGTTAGCATTAATAAAGTATTATATGTGCAATTTTTACCACTAGAAGTATCTCTGTGGTTGTCATATTTTACTGTACACATAGCTTGATTGTTGCAGAGTAGACATCTGCCAGAAACATTTCAGTTTAGCATGATGAATTTACTGTAACCCTGTCAAAAATTACATAGCAATGCCAAAGTATCGCTTTGAATATAGGTTGAAAAACAGAAATAAGTGTGTTGAGGGAGGTTTTCAAATTCTCTCAGAATGCAGTCATTACTGCTGTTACGGCCGGGCACATAGGAATGCTGCTGCTCCGTGGGGGATTCCTGGGAAGTGAACATTACTTACTTAATCAGGGTAGTGAAAGGTAAAGTCGTGTTGACTGTAGGTGCCCTGCGCAGGTTATCAGCATCCCAGCGAGGACGCTGCTGCACAAAGGGCAGGCAATTTGCACAAAAGTGTAAAGGCTTTTTTGAGGCCTTTTGTTAAAATTAAAATGGGAAGGGCACACTTGTTTGTGATATCCTCTGTGGTGATTGTATTTCAGATGCTTGATTTTTTACTAATTATGCATGAAACACTCTATCCAGCGCTGCTTGGGCTAAAATGCTTGTTGAAATCTTGTGTCTGAATGATTTGGGCCAAATCTGAGCTCAGATAAACAATTGAAGTGACAATAAGGAAAAGTACATGATCTCTGGAGGCTTAATGGTAATTCTCTAGGATCCTGACATTTCAAGAAATAGTCTATCAGGAAAGGTAAGTACTCCTGCATCTTTGATAAAAGATTCTTACATAGTTTAAATAATTGTAGGATATCTCACTTTTTTCTCTGGTTAGACCTTTTTGTATTTTCAATAGAGGCCAAAGGTATTCTAGCATATTTCGAATAGAAGCAAAGATATGATCCTGGGATGTTCTCAAACACCATATTTGTATATTTTATAAAACTATTATTTATGAAAAGGAATTATAAATCTGCATCTCCATAGGCCTACTGTCTACCTACCTGTATGAATATTACTATAACCTTCAGGTAAATCCTGGAATTAAGGGGATCATATCAATACATAGTTTTCTTTAATGGGCTTTTAAACCCTAGCCAGCAGAACTGATTGTTCATATGTAGGTACAAGTAGTGTAAATTATTATTTCCTGAGATTAATATACTAAACAACAGACATGCATTGTTTGCTGTGTTGTAATTTTCTATTGTTATGTGATTTCAGACACTGTATAAAGGTCTGACAGAAGTGTAGCAAGGGGTCCTTCTGTCTTTGCTGACACCTATGAAAAAAACTTCACCACTGAAACCCATATTAAATGAAGGAACCTGTATTTCCCTCTTACCTTTCCCTTCTCAGAACTGTGCTTCAGAGTTCTGGGACTGATGGAACCAAGCAGTTTGAGAGCGAAAATAACCAAAACTGAAGTGAAACCAAAACAAAAGCCTCCTGAGAGGTGGTGGCCTGAAAAACTGGAAAGCATGTTCGAAAACAGCCAAAGGGAGAATTTCTTTGTTTCTTCAACAAGCTTTGGTGAGGTATGTGGGAAAGCGCCTGTCTGTGAACTTTCCTTTCAATAGCTACAATCACTGTATTTATGTCTATAAAATGTATTGCTGTGTGACTATAAATGTTAATATTTGTACATGCACATGAGTTCCTCTCTAACTAAATATTCTTGCTTGGATTGCTTATGGCTCACATCCTTCTCTGCCTTGCTCCCATGAATTACCAGCCCAATATGCTGACGGACTGACAAGACACCCTCTTCTGCTACAGCTGAATTAGGGCTGATGCACATTACCCACAGTGCTGCCTGACAAATTGAATCATCTGCTCTAAGTGATTTTGCCTGTTTCAGAGTACTGGGAAACTCAAAGGGCATCAAGTCAAATTACACATTGATTGCTGTTTGCCCTGTAGCTTTTGCACACAGAAGGAATCACATACAACACTTAGAAGATTAGTGGAGACTGCATCAAGGGAATATCACATGTAAGCATGTGCAAGTTGGACTTCTCTGGTTGGTAGTAGTATTGCAAGTCTAGCCATCCAGGAAAGAGCAAAAAATATGTTAATGTGTGCTTCCCAGTTGGCACAGATGTAGACTTCATCATCCTTACTGCAGAGCTTCTAATTCCCAACTTAGCCATAGCATAATTCATGTATGGTTTAGGGTTATTTTTCCTTCATCAAATAAACAAAATGTCAGAATATCACAATTAGAATTATGTCTAGATTATTTTATGTAGGAAAAAAATCTGTATGTGTTAATGTTTATTAGCTGCTCTATATTAGAATATCTTTAACAGCAGAGATCACTGATCTGTGACTGTATGATCTACAACTATCCAGATTTTGGTGGACAGACAAGTAGCTGAGAACACAAGTTTTATTTTCAATCTTTGGAACCCAGAGATTAATACTTCCTTAAAAAGCTGTAGCAAAAATAATTTTAAAGCAAAAGTCAAGAAAAAAAGATTCTCATATGAAAGGAGGTTGTATCCTTGTGGGGGTTGGCCTTTTCTGCCAGACACCAAGAGATAGGAGAAGAGCACATGGTCTTAAGCTGTGCCAGGGGAGGTTTAGGTTGGACATTAGAAATAAATCCTTCACAGAAAGGGTGATTAGATATTGGAATGGGCTGCCTAGTGTCCCTAGAGGTGCTTAGGGAAAGACTGGATATGGCACTCAGAGCCATGGTCTAATTGACATGGTATTCAGTCATAGGCTGGACCTGATAATCTCAAAGTCTTTTTCAATCTAAAAAAAAAGTCTGTGGTTCTGTGAACTGCTTATTGCAATAGCTGACATTTAAAAAACAGTGCAAGATACTATACAAAGTGCGGTGATGTACCAAACATCAGCACAAAGACTTATGTTTATTTCATTAGCAAGGTTTGCACTAGCTGGGTCCTCTTCTTTCTTCTTCTTATGCCGACATGCAAAGTGCACAAACTCACAGAATCATCAAGTCTGGAAGAGACCTTTAGGATCATCCAGTCCAACCATCCACCCCTAAACCACTGACCAGCATCACCCAGTGCCAGATCCAGATGCCTCTTGAACATGATAAACTCACAGCATGCATCTCAGAGAAGTGTTGTAAATATTAGGAAATAATTCATGTAGAGTAGGATAAAGTTCAGCAGGGATCTCTGTGTATCAGCTTTTCTGAAAGGTCTTCCAAGTCATTTGGTCCACTAAATGATCATGAAGATTCCTAATTTCTCTCTGTTGCTGTGAAAGCTGCTTATTTGTTCCAGTACTCTTACAGTTAGCTATTGAAAGTACCAACACTATTTCTCTGAAATTTTTCTTCTATTTCTAAGAAACCAGTCACTTTTTATTCTTGGTGTTCTCTCTTACAATCATAGACATAGATATGATATGTAAACCTACCACAAAAATATGTTCTCTAACTACTTCTATGAATTGAGTTTGCCAGTTAATGAGAGGTAACAGCAAATAAAATGGGATTAATATTGTTGTTGCAGTTGTTTCCAGTCACGTTCTATGTTTTGAACAGATCCTTTAGTTCTTTCATGTGATGCATACTACTCTGTCATGATCAACATTTTAGGAAGAATACTCTGCTCTGAACTTTTCCTAACACAATTTCTGTTTGTTCGCTTGGGCTGAAAGCCTTTTTGTTTGGTTTGTTGTTTCAGTGAATTCCTTCCAAAGAAGCAAAGAAAACTTTCATTTTTAGTAGCTTTCTTCTCCAGATATGAAAGTGGTTTGGATTAGTGGACTGATCGTCTTTTGACTTGACTTTAAAATGTACTTTATCTGTTATTTAAGGTCAAATGTCTCAGTAAAACCTTCCACAAAAGTGACTCCTTAACTTGTACTTTTATCAGGTCCCTCCTGCAATTTTTTTCCTCCAGCTTTCTTGATTTCAGAAATGACAATGATGGTATTTGAGATTTCTGGGAATTTCTGCACTGTGATGCAAGTTGTGAACAGAGGATTTTTTTTCTAATTCTGCTTCTGGGCTGCCTCTGATCTTTGTAATGTACAGTGCAGTGCTGTCTTCCCTAGGCAGTTCTCTTATCATTTTCTTAACTTGCTCTTCTTTTCCTTGTATGGGAGTAGCTTGTGGAGCTATGTAAAGGAATCATTCACAATAGTAGCTAAACCGCAGAAAAACATTTTTAAGGATTCAACAGAAGTGAAGAATTATGAACATTTGTCTTTCTTTTAAGCTCAAAATGAAGAAAAGTGAAGGTCTCACAAGCATCCAAAAAGCCCTCCACCTTGACCTGTCAAGGCAACAAAACTTGTACCTCTTCTATATGTATCATTCTTCTAGTTCTGTACAAACTACTTTGCTTAGGACTGTACTAAGGTCAGAATGAGTAAACAAAAAGACTTGAACCAAAGCCATATATTTGCTTATAAACATGTATTTTAAAAACTGGAGCACCTTTTCTTTCCTCCCCATCCCTGCACACACTGGCAAATCACCACGCTTAGTAGAAAGCAATACATAGCAGGAGTGAATTGCTGTTCTCTCTGGAAAAAAAGATATTCAATTTTTGAATATGTATCCAGTTGTGGGGAGTTTAATCTGCTTTTCAGTCATTGGTATTCTGAATTATTGAATTTGGACTTCTTGATTTAAGTTTTTTGGAGTTTATGCCCTGCCTCAAATCTCAGTTGTGGGTACTAGAGCTCCTGTGGGCCAGACAACCTTGCCTCTTCATGGGGCTTGCAGCATGCATCGTACCAGCTGGCGCTGAGAGAAAATCTGCTTCTTGCCTTCCTCCCATTTTGGCTTCCCTGGTATGCAAGCTTGCAAATATTTACTTTTTATGTTGCTTTGATTTCTTGTTGTAGCTACTTTGGGCTTGATCCAGTGTTCACTAGCAAAGAAAGAAAGAGATATTCAAAGAGGTTATCACATAGATAATATTTCATCTTGAAAAGTAACCAGTGCTCATGCAGAAGCATTTGGATGCTGTGCTTGAGTCCACAAAAGACCTTGCAGAAACAGCTTGTGCTCCTACATCTGTGTGCAGGTCTGTCCCTATAAACCTGATCATAAATTGTTCACTTCACTTTCTGTTTAATAACAAGTGTTTCTTAGTTATCAAGAAATTATTAGAACCTTAAACTGGACCTGCAACTTTTTTTTTGCTGTTTCTTTTTCTGTAGTGTTGTGTTTATATATTAAACTGTCTGAATTTGGTAGGACCAGCTTGACTGCTACTTCAAGAAACATTTTTACCCTGCTGCCTGGTGTCTTGTTATGCCTCAAGATGAAGATTTACATTATGGAATAACTATCAGAGGCAGCCAAACTAAGAATCCATCAAAAAGTGACAAATTGTCCCAATTCTCCTTTTATTTTACTGGTGATTTTAACAGAAATATTTGTGCTATTTTGAAACCAGACAGTTATAACACTTGTACTTGGGGCAGCCAAGTACACCTTTGCCCATAATTTGAAAAGCATGTTTTCCCACAGATGGTACAACAGTGATTTTGGGTTTGCTTTTTCCAAATTTCCTGTTGTGCAAAAGACATTTCGCTTTGTCTTTTATCCTAATTGTCTTTATTTATTTGTGTTCTTTGACCTTTATTACACTGTGTTTAGGCCTGTCTTTTTCATGATTGCTCAAGGCAGTCTCTTGTCTTTGTATAGAGCTTCTGCTCTTTTCATCACAGCGTGGCCAGTCAGTAAGTCTTTCAGACAGAAGTTAACTGGAACTTGGGTACTTTTCCAGTTGAAGGACAAAACTATTCTTCCTGCAACCCATATTTCAACAATGAGTAAAATGTTGTATTCAACAGTAAAAAAACACGTGGTTTCCTGCCACTGGAGGCTTAGTCTTGCATTAGTCTTCCCACAATCAGAACTGCAAGTGGCAGCTCCTTAACACTGGTAGTACTGCAGCCCATGGTTTTGCAATTGCAAAACTGTCCTTTTGGCTAATTTTGAGTTTATGGCTGTCATTACAAAAGTACCAAAAGATAATGCTTTTTTGCTGCATTTCCTTTTGGAATTACTGTTGGGAAATCAGTGAAGGCCAGTCTGGTTATTTTATAGGAGATGCAGTTTCTGTCTGTACTGAAGGCTGAAAACCACTTGACTTTATTTAGCAGAACTGGTCTCTATTTAACTAGACCTTCCATTCCCCTGTCCTGTAATATCTTCCTTTCTGAAATTAGCAGAGTTCTCTAATAGTGGAGTTATATAGCTTATAAAAAATATGCTAATCTTGTTGTTTTAACAGCTGCATGTGTTAGTGTTCACTTTCTGTGTTGCTCTTGCAGAAAGTGCCATAGTCTTAAACCCTCATCTGAAAATGTTATGAGTCTGTCACTTTTTTTTCTCTTGATTCACATTTCAAAGAGATTTGCTTCTTTTTATCATCCTGTCTGCGTTCCCATTACAATTTTACATTATGATATTGAAGCTGTCTTTGATCGTTTTGTAGTTTGCGTAGGTCCTTGTGTAATATGTTCACTTGCTTGTCTAGTAGCATGTTCACTTGGTAGTCTGGAAGGCTGCATGTCAGTGACACAACCTGCACAAGCCTAATCTCATCTGCCTCGGTTTTCTGAACAGCTGCTCTATTTTGTCTGATGTCCTATATAAATTGAGTGTTTGGCTGAGCCCCTTTCAATAATTAATATATTATTTACCAGGGATTTTTAGAAATAAATTTCCTCCACTCTTCCCTACTTTTTCTGAATAATAAGATATTCTCAGAGTACTGTGACTACATTGTCCCATTTTTTTCCCACCCCTACACAGACATGATTTTACTACAATGATAGAAAAATCAGTGTTTGTTATGCTGCTGATAGTTAGCATATGATAATGAAAATTACTGCTGTCAACAACATTCACCCTCTTTAAGCACTTGTGTTATGTTTCGGTATCCCAGTACAGGGACTGTTATCTTAGACATCACATGAAACAGAAAGCGTGCTTGTTATATTGGTAGAGGTCAATTATACTTAAGTTATAAATTTGACTGAAAGGGGTGATGAACAAGACAGAATCTTTTTCACTGTGTTTATGGGCAAATGCCACACACTGTCTCCCCATGACACCCATTACACTGAGTTTTGGAGGTTGTTGACTTGTAAAGTTTGTTTCTGATAACACAGAGTGATGATTTTGTGACTCTTTTTTATGAGGAATATGTGTGAAGTGAGCTTATGTGTATTTGTATGTGTAATCAGAAGGAATTTAAGAATGATATAAATAAACATTGCAAACTTTCAGGAAAATTTTATTTTACTTATTATATTTTTATTTTCCTTTGTTTGGTTCAGGCTTGGTTTTGGCTTTGTTTTATGGGATTGCCTTACGGAGGAAAGGGTAGGATTTCTGCTTGCTGTGTAATACTTGGGACTAGTGATGGGAAACAGGGAGCAGCCAGAAAAGTTCCTGCAGGGAGAGGAAGGGGAAGGAAAGGGACCTAAACTTTCATTTTGGCTGCATTCTGCATAGCCTGAAAGCCTCAGGGAAACTTCCAAGTGTTATGGTAGGTAGGCTACAAAGTACTGATCCAGTCTGAAGATAACCAAAGCACAGCTGAGGGTGGGGAGTCTTGAAACTGATTAAAAGTAATCACAGCCCTGTGGCCCGAGGCATGCAGAAAACAGAACCATTAATGCTATCTGGGAATCCATATAATGTCCTACATAGCAATTGCCAGTAAAGGGAAAAAAAAATTCTCTAACACTACTTCTTGAAGCCAGGGAAATTTCTTCTTTCTGCCGGTATGCTGAGTGAGAGAATTATCCTGAAGTGGCTCGAGTTTCAGCTGTGATGCGGGTGGGGAGGTGAGGGCTCTGTTGCAGAGCATTCTAAATCCAAGGGGTGCCTTGACTTTTTGAGTTTCTTAATTGACAATCCAACTTATACTCAATTTATAATAAGCTATACTGACAGATACCTGCATCTTATTTCGTGCTCGATGTGATGTAATATATAGAATAACAGTGGGAGGAAATTGCTGAAAAATAATTGCAGTAAGATATTTCAATAATGACTTATACAGAACCCACTGTGAATATCCATATACTGTTGACTTCAGTAAGAATATCTACTGTAATAAACACAATAGAACTCTATTTTCAGTTTAATATAAAGATTTGTGTAAAAAAAAAAGAGAAAAAGAGATGAATTGCATTACTCAGTTATCTCTCTTGAATTATCTTAACCATATGTTGTTGCTCTTAGAATTAACCAATTTATTATTTTCTAAAGAGCAGCTGGGGAACTGTTTAATATATAAAACTGAAAGCAATGCAATTGCAAACAGAGGGGCAGAAGTAATATTGTGTAGTCACAGTTTAGAAACCACGTCTCCGTTAGTTTGTTTCAGCATTTACCTCAATGGGATGTTTTGCCACAGCGTGTTTATTCCACCTGTTTGTAAACCTATAAACCTCTTCATTTATATTTCTTTCATTTTTTTTTTTCATTTTAATATGGACCAGTTTCAGCTTGCTTTAAATAAGTTCCTTATTTTCATATACACGTAAAAATAGATCAAATCACAAAGGCAGCTGAGAGCATTTGGAGTAGAATTTAAGAAATATAATTTAAAAAAAAGATATTTCAGGAATTTTTTTAAGTTCATATGTTTATGTATGCCTTTTAAATTCTGAAGTTGTGTTAGTCCTTGTGAAAGGTGTTTCAAAATTGGAATATATAGGTGTGTACCCCCTGAATGTGTCCATGACTTTTATGCTTGGTACACAAAGTAATTGTGTGTGTGCTGGGTAATGATGCAACCATTGCCACTGGGTCTAATTGACCTACATAGATGCTGTATATAGCATCTGCCCATGTGCTTCTAAGGGTTAAAATTGTAGATAATTATATTTTTTACCATAGGTGACCACTGTTTTTTAAAATAGTGGCCATAGTTTGAGAAATCAGGGTATATTCACACTTAGCAGAAATAATTCTGCACAAATGTGCCATACATTGTTACTCTTTTGCATTATTTAGAGTAGCTCAGATATGGTGCTTTGAACTAAAGGATTTTTTTTTCACTTTATTAAAAATACTGAATTTTCCTTGTTTTTTCAATGTAGTACATTTCATAGTGCTTCCTTATTAATGCCTTTGTTTTAAAAATGGGGCAGAGAGACTCCTGATCTCAGCAAATATCTTAGTGAGTATACTTTTGCTTTGGGGCAAGCACAACTTAATATTCATAAATCTTGAAATGCAGAGGCAAAACGTGAAGAGAATCAGTGTAGATTCTCAAGCACTAGGTATTGGGGCTAAATATCTGATGTGAACAACTTATCAGAGGATTGGCAACATTATGAAAGTATCATGTAAGAGCCACGCTATTTCTAAGTTTCAAAAGAACTATGGAAAGCTCCCTAGTACTAGTTGGCATTTCAATATAATATGGTTAAGGAGAAAATACCTCATATAAATAGACTTCAATAGACTAATGTAAAAGGAAACAATAAAGTAGAAACCAGTGCAATAAAGCAAAAATAGTTTTTTGTAATGTTGCCTGAAATCTGAAAATCAATTAAAGTTGTTTTTTAAATTGGCAGGCAAACAGTTCATATTATAAAAGACACAGAAAATCAAGTGTTGCATGTGTGGTTAAAAAAATGTTTATTTCTGATTGATGAAAAAGTCTCAATAGGTGCCTATATTATTCACTACTTGCCATGTTAATACTAACTGTCATTGTCTCACTTTGTACTATGGATAAAATTTGAAGGCAACTATAATAGAAAATAGATTATAACAAAAATCCATCCCTCCAAATGGAGATCAGAGTTGTGCTAAGGATGACCCAATAGGAAAGCAGGCTTTGTTACATATTGATGGCTAGGAACTCAAGGCTGGGACAGATCGACAGCAGAAGTCAGTTCCTGTGTCAACATTCCTTTGGAAAAAGCATTCTGCTAGTAGTTCTCTCTCTTTGATACTAAGGGGAGTCAGCATTCTGGACTAAATGGAGGTGCTGGGGGGCAGCCTGGACACAAAAGCCTGGTCTAGAGTTGTACACGCAAGACTTGATACAGGGTTGCCTCAGCTGCTTCAGAGCCAGTAGGATTCTGGTTGGAAAAGTTCTGTGATTGCCCCTAAGTGATTTGGGGAATGTGAGCTGTTCTTCACTGCATGGTGTGTGTCTCCTTCTATGTCTGATTCAGAGAAAGAATGTATTGCTTCCAAGTCATTTATGAAGCACCTGTCCTGCAAGCCCATTTGCAGGCACAGAATCCTGCTTCTGTAGCACAGTTCATGCCTGGGAACTTCCACATTTAATGACCTATGTCAACTAGGCATTTTTTCATCGTCATTTTAAAGAATTCTATTGAAGATGAACAGGAAGGAACAGAATCCATCTTTCTCAGCTGTGATGGTTTTGCAGGTCTAGCTGCATTAAAAAGCACTAAAACTTCCTTTTTTTTCCTTACTGAAGTCAGCAGATCCCACTCAGAATGCTCAGAAGGACTGGTTCTATGGAATAAAACCATGCTATTATTACTCAGAAATTGTACCACTTCAGGATAGAAGAGAAAAAAAAAAAAAATACTTGAGAAGGGCAAGACTACTCCATTTTACCTGTGGCTCATTGATGTTAGTTAGTGTAGTTTGTGAAATTCCCATTCTTTTCGTCATCACTAGTGATATCTTCTAGAATATATGACTTTAATTTATTTTCTTTGTGAAGATATTTTATTTTTTTTAATTTATTTGAACTTTATGTAATAGTATTTGAGTATGTTGATACTAAATGATAAACTGTAATTAAACCAGTAAAAACTGTAGATCCCTGAAAACAGGTGAAATATGACAGTGAAATGTGTAGACAGATCCATTTCACAGCTCTGGTAAAGGTCTGATTGTATTTATCTCAAAACAGGGAAAGAAAAACCTACAAAGTTTATGTCCTCATAGGACAGTTTTGGCAGCATTTTAGGGGGATGACCTTCCCAACAAACATTGAAATTACTTAAATTATTATTACAATTGTTCCTTCTTAGACATTACAGGTATTTCTGTATGTGATTCCAATTTTACACGATTTTTCAGTGTTAATTTTAGAGAAGATTTTATTTCTTTCTTTCTTTTTATTTTGAGTAAGAGAGATTTGAAATTATCTTTGTTATATGTTCTGTGAAAAACATCATGCTCCAGTAGATAAAAGACTTATATGCCTCATATTTCCTGTACATGGTTTTAAAAGTTGTTTAAACTTTTGGGGTGTACTAGTGTGGTCTGTCTGACCAGCAAAATTCAGAGCTCAATTTGTGGAAATACACTTTAAGTAATTCCCTGGTGTTTCAGCATCAGAAAGGCAGTATGGGCAAATTTATGAAAAACATTAAACTCATTTGCTGCCCTTAAATCCCAGGGTGAATGTATGTTATTGAGCATATAGAAAAGTGCGGAAGACTTTCAGAACAGGGTTAGGCAGACAAGTTCTGTAACAAGGAAATCTTTTGGCCTGGGGAGTGCAGGAGGACATGAAGACCTGTCAGTCAACGCTGGACTGCCACCTGGTGCTTGCAGGGTAGGAGCTGCCTGCCTGGGCTTTTCCTAGCCCTCACCTTCCTTCCAAATTAATTGAAGTCAAGAGAACCTGCCCATTTTCTTAATTGTTCATAACTTCAGAACTGCATGATCCGAATTAATACATTTCTTAGCAGTGTAATAATGCAAAATGACAAACTTTGTTAGGTTTAAATTGTATCTTTAAATTATTTAGAGGTCTTAACTATTCATTAAAAAATCACTTTCATAAAACACATAATTATGTTTTTATAGAAGAAATTGTGTATATTCTGAGTGTAGCAACACTGTAGAAGTTTGGCTAATTAGCTGTTTCTGAAAAATTCTTTTGAAGAAATACATGTGGGCATGATTTTACTTGGCATCTGTTGTCTCAGATTGTTTTCTATAGAAAGAATGGCCTAATGCACTGAATTCTGTAAATATTCGAGATGCTTCTTTGAGTCTGTCAGAATCCCACGGGTTGAATGGATACATCAAATCTTACTCTTTTCATACAAGTTGGGGTTCGTGTTGTTTCACTTCAGCCATTAAAGTGAAGCAGCTGGGCTCCTTCTACAGTCTGCAGAAGCAGAGGGGCACTCCCAGAGGGCAATGCATCCTATGTGAAATTGGCCTCCTAAAGCAGAAGAAAAATGAAATCAGCTCTAGAAATGGCCATTCCTCCCACACACTGTAGCCCTAGAAGTCAGATTAGAAAAGTAAAGTTAATGAGAGGAATTTCACTTATCCTGTCTTATTTGGAAATTTCTACTTTTTGATACAAAGAGCATATCTCAGCTATGAGCCATGAGTGGCTGATGCTGCATATTAATTTTCAATACATTTCCCTCCATGCTATGAAATAATCATTTAATAAAGCTTTCAGGGGCAGTGTGAACCTTAGTAATATAGCTTTAATAGATCTGTTGCCTGGGAACTTAAATCAAGGCTTATGTCCAATGCCAGTATTAAGGTAAAGTCTCCCAAAAGCAGCCGTGTCCCTTGTGTAGGCGTTAGACATTATGAACCAGTTTTGGTCATGTTCTTCTTGGTGGGAATGAAGACAATAGTACTCAGTGCAGACCTCTGATGGAGAAAAAAAACAACACCCCAGTTTAGAAGATATGTAGAAAATACCAAATGATAAAATTTACACTGGTTAAATCCATCTTGCATGATCTGGTTGCAAATATTAAAAGAAGTTATTGAAGCATAGTGTATTACTTGCATACAGCATACTCTATTTCTGCTCCTCCTGTTGCTTAATAATTTTGAAAATATTGTACATTTATGTGGTATGTTTTAATACAAGAAATACTAAAGTCCTTTTGTTAGTTATGACCTTGTTGCAGTTTTTAGCCAGGGAACCAGATCTTGTTATCAAAAGGGGCTGGAGACAGGTCACTGTTGGAGCTTTACAGAATATAGCATGAAAACATTCTGGGTGTTGATACAGTGGTTTTTCTACTCTGTGCTCACCTATTGCTAAGATGTCTGTTGGAGATAACCTTTACTTCATTTCTCCATTTAGACACAAGAAAAATTGCTGAACTTTAGGCTCCATGAACACCAGCAGTCTCCCTGTGTTGAGATTTTGTGCAGGGTCTGCAAATAGAGTAGAAAGATGGATAGGAGCGTTATTATATGATTTCCAGCATTTCTACTGAGGAAAATGGGAGCTAAAAGGTTCATCACGAATTCTTGATGAAGTAAGTTCCCTCATAATGAGGCTTTGAATCAGTGACTGGGTACACCTCTGCTTAGAATAATATTTTGTTTTACAAGGTTGTATTAATATTTAAAGTCTTTAGGCAATACATATTTTTCTGTTATGTTCTGTGTAACATAAACAGCAAAAATGTATGTTTCTAAGTTGGTTAAATTTTGATTGGATGAGATTTCATTCTTTATTATGTATAGCAACATACATATGAAAGTAGAAAAGCTTATAAAAATTCATTATTTTAATTTTTAGTAGAATATTTTAAAAATCTGGACAGAACATTTGCTAGTCATACACATCCATAGTAAAATTAGATTTGAACATGTAAACAAATGAAAGTTCAGCACTGTGTCTAGAATGTCCAGACTGAGACTAATATATGATCAACATAATTAGTCTTTTATTGTTCTTGTAGCAAAACAAATTCAATAGCAGTGGTTGTAAGACAATGAAACTTGAAAGCAGTTTCCAACTGGACAAATTTAAGATTTGATGATTACATGTTAAAAAACTGTACAATTAGAGGATTAGAAGTGTAGGACTGTCTCATAGTTGACAGCCCATCAACTAGCAAATGCTTTAATGACACTTTGATCAATAACAAATAAGTTTTAAAAATCTCCATGACCTTACAGGTCTTTCAAATCTTGAGAAAAAAAGGTAATCTCAATCCTTGATTTTCCTTTTGGCAGCTTCTGCAACGGAGGTGGAAAGTGTCTGTTAAAAAGGAATAGTTCAACTGAAACAAATTCCTCTTGCTTTTGTCTCTAAGTGAGCTGCACTGTGAAAGGACATGAAACGTGAATGCACTGCCTAAGAGGTTTACACTAAAAGATAAGGTACAGTCTGGGGGAAACTAATAACATCTCCATTGTTCAACAAATACGCAGAGTGGTAAAAGGTTGTTGTTCAAGAAACAAGAAGTAAAACAGAGCTTTAGTGTTTTTTAAAGGTTCTCTGTAGGTATCTAAATTTTTCATGTGTATCTTTGTTGCTTTGTTAAGAGCTGTTATTAGAGCTGCTTGAAGAAACTCCAAGTTATTCAGCTGTATGAAGTCATATGCAGCAAAAATATGTGAGAAGAAAGAACAATGCCCTTACATTCATTAGTGATTTTATTAATTAATATATTCTGATTTTAAAAATGATGCTTCAATTTAGCAGGAGCGATTTTCTTCTAACAAGCTGATTTGTGTTTGTTTGAAGATCAAACTTCCAGAAAAAAAAGGAAGTTTAAAGTAGTCAAATTTGCTTGAAACATTGCATGTTTACATTTGTGCATGTAATTTTTCCAGGTGGGAGCCTGGATAGGGGCTTACTTCCATGTTCATGAAAGTTAATGGTAAGGTAATCCACATCAATTTCAAAGGCCTTATGCACAGATGTAGATAATAGCCAAGTGGAACTAGAATATACAGACATTGAGGTAGCTAGTATTTCATTTGCCTTTGTATATCTAGGCTCCTGGGCTTGGCTCCTGAAAAAATATTGAAAATCTGATCTTCTTGATACCTTTATGTAGTGATATGCAAAAAGAAAGCTATATTGTGTATCCTGGTTAACCTCCTAAATGCTGACCCCTCTTTTGGGGTAGAGGATGAGTTGAGTGATCTCTCCAGATCTTCATCGTTTTTTCTCTTTTAATTGTATAAGTGTAAGCATAGCTGATTAGGGGTGTTGAAAGCATTTAAAATAAATGCACTGATTACACTCTATTCTTCATTCATTCATCTCTTTTTTACATATTTTGCTGGCAAAATATCCTTAAATTCTTTCATTAAGCTATCAGTTTAAGGGAAAAAAAAAAAATCAAAGTTCAAAACTGGATTTCTGCAGCAAATTTTTATTCTCCGGTGTAATATGCCATGAAGTACAATTACAAATGGGGTCATTCTAGGAGAAAATTATGGCCACAGAGAAGACTTTGTTGTCACTTACAGTGGACTGAGTCCACTGACTTCAAAGAAGTCCATATGAATTTAAAATATTGTGCTTGAGATGTGAATACAGATCACAAGCTGGCATTTCTTGAAACTATTAATTCAAAAATATTAATACAGTTAATTAGAATAGCAGAAATATATCAAAACGTACGTACACAATTTTATTGTTTACTTCACTGAGCTGAATGTGGAAGTGGACCAAAATCACTATTCAGAACAAAGATGTTTTGTTTTCTTTTACAAAATACTAGTGTAGGTTTGATTGCTGAAATTTTGTAGGTTCCACATGGAAGTACAGAGAAGAGTTGAGACTGAAAATTTCTGTTTCACCATTCTTCAGGAAATAGTATAAAAGTCTTCTGAAAGAGATCTGTGAAATAGCATCAAGGCCTGTACAAAAAGAGCTTAGAAGAGACAGTAGAAGTAACTTCCTAATTCAAGTGAAGTATTTTTTCCCTTTCTTTTCTCTCCTTTCACTAGAACAGTATGTGACTGAAGACCAGAACGAGGACTAATCTCACCCAATGCTGTAGATCTATATCTGAATGAGTTACCCCAACAATTCTGGGAGTCTGGGGAGAGAAATAGACATTTTTGGGTAAAATTCATCTGACCTGTTTTAGAGGAATTGTGGCTCAGAGGAGACTGCTGCTCCCACTAACTATGACGAGAGTCTTGGGTCACAGGATTGTGAGAAGTTATAGTTCACTATTTGGTTTTTTTTCCAATGACCAGCTGGGTTTGTGACCTAAACCCATTTCTTTTTTCATGAAAGAGATCTGGTTTTTGTATTAAAAGAGAGTGTAAGAGTGGCATGTCAGAAAGCTGGAAGGCTGCAACTCCACTGCTTTTAGCACAGAGATTAGAAGGCTGGTAGGTCATCTTCCCTGTCTCTCTGCTAATAAATGGATAGCTGGATTGCAGAGCTACATTACATCTTTTGGGGATTTTCTTCAGTCAGATTAGCTGAGAAAGGCTACTATTGTATGTAAAATGTCTTGATTGTGCAACACTCCTCTGGCAAAGGAGACTTGGGGGACAACACTTGGCAGACAATATGGCAGGATTTCCATATGAAAATATTTCCACTTCTTATGTTTTCTTTCCTATTGGAAATTTTCCATGGGGTGAATTTTCTGACTCTTGACTGCAAAATATATTTCAATGAATTTGTTCAAGTATTCTACTTTTTATCACAGTCCCAAAGGGAAAAATGGTTTGATTTGTCCAAAATAACCATGATGAATGAAACTTTAGGCCTAATTAGGACATGAAAAAATGCTGAATTCAGTCAACATAAATTATTTTATTTTAAACATTGATTATTTTGTACAAATGTTTTTTTCAAGCAAAGCAACTCACAGAAACAGAATATGCCTACTCAAAACTCATTTGATGGAAAAATCAAGACATTTTAGAAATAACTTTATGTTCTGCTTGATGGACAAAGTTTTGACTTTTCACTGGACAACCATAACATTTTAATGAAAATTTTTCTCCACGGGGATGAGCAAGATTTCGCACTCATATAATACTCATGCATACTCATGTAATTTTCTATTTTCTAAATAAGATAGCAACCATTATATATCTTGTGAGAAGTGTGAAACAGTTTTCTTCTTCTCTAACCCACTGCAGATTTCACCACTGGAAAAGTAAGTAGTTTATTACATTAGGTTAGTTTAGATTAACCAGACTATTTTACAGTAAAAGCTGTAGAAGTCATCACATATCTTAATTACACCTTCTGGTTTTCACAAAATTCTGATAAATTTGCAGTCATTATTTCTCTCAGGAAGAGAATTCTCTGGTCTCTCCAGCTTAGCAGTAGGATGTGAATGTTATGCATATGCTCATGGCTTCAGGTGATGCTCTTTTTTGTGTTGCCTTGTTGCTACTGACTGCTCTTCTCCCCAACCTCCTTGGTTCATCAGGCCATGCTTCCCCATATCTAATGCATATTAATATAGAGAAAATAAAAGCAAAGATGTGTATAATTTTCTGACTTTGATTTAGTTTTTGGGCTTTTTTTTTCTGTTGGATGGCAGCAGTACTGCTGTTTTTCTTTAAGAAAACTATAAGCAATAATGCATATATGTTTTAAACATAACCAAAGCACATACCAAATCTGGTCACACATGAAATCTAAAAACCTTGTGTAGTATTTTGACCATGAGGATAAGGTTTGTAGGAATTTTCTGTTGTCAAAGAAGTGTGCAAGCAAACACAATTGTTCAAAAAAGCCTTTGAATAAAAATTCTATAGATAATGCTTTAAATTTTTAAATAGTTTGGGGTGTTTTTTCTGTGATAGATCTATTCTTTTTGATGTTAGTGATAACATACATTCCATCGATCTGTCTCCCCAATGACCTGCTGAAGTTTGGTGGTATATCTATTAAAACATTGCTTAAGTTCATCTTCCTTGTTTTTTCTGCACTAAGTTATTCCTTCAAAAATTATCCAGTGTTGAGAGGCAGCAGGAAAAATAAAAACCTTTGTCTGTGAGCAATATTTTCCACTGGTCTTGAAAAAGCAATTAAGGAAAGTTCTATTTATTCTTCCAAAGCCAATATTTATCTGTTTGGGTATTTTTTATTTTTCTCTCTCTACTCATAGTAGTTTTCAAATTTTGCTCATTTCCTTTAAAGTAATTCTATGCTTTCTTGTGTTAGATATTTTTCTCTTCCAGTGAATGATAGATTATACATGATATTGGGACAAATCACTGGGAAAAAAGATAATCTCTTTTTATCATCATCATTTACATTTTCACACTGTAGTCTTTTTTTTCATTGAATTCTTATGGGAAAGATACACCTAAGAAATTACATTATTCTTTTAAAAGTTAAACTATTATGAGCCAGTTTTTACAGAAACAGTTCAGGATAAATTTGTATAATCACCAAACAAAAAGGAGTACAACCTTTTTTGCAATTTATTATATGTTTAATTGAGCTGCTGTAAGTCATAAACCTCCAAATCTCTTTTGGAAAAATGTTCTAAAATTCAAAATACATTACAAATTGCTTCATTTTGCACTGTTTATTCAGAATACATAACCACTTACTGTGTGATATTCAGATAGATTTTTGCATGCTGTGCTCAGATTTATACAAGGTGAACATATTTAATGTATTGCAAAAGGAAAATCCCATCACAGGTTAATCAAGACTGGAAATATTGTAAAGATTCATTGCATAAAAAAGTCAATTTCCACTGTAATTTGAGCATGGACATTTACATTTTAAATTATATTTATGTAGGTGGGAATTATTGTTCTATAAAATCCTCTTGTACAGATGTATTGCAATAGAAAATATTATAAAGCGTTACTTACAGACTATGTATAGTTGATATTTCTTAGAAGTTACAATTATTAAGAAAAAACCCCAAACATAAAATGCACACATAAGAAGCCTTTAGTATTATAAGCATTGTAATAACTACATTCTGGAAATTCAAAGTCTCAAACAGTTCTATAACTCATCCTATTCAAACCTAATACAGCACAATGCAATTTTTACAGTGCCCTTTGTGCTAGTATCCTGGAGCACTTTAAAATGAATAAAGTTAAAATTAGCAATGTAGCACTCAATTTCCTAAAGGAGTTACTTTAGAAAAACTAAGTAAAATCAATGCCTTAAATGTTTGGATTTAAAACCCTGCAATTGAAGGTCTTTTTATTTCAAGTAGCAAAGTATTCCAGATCTCCTGAAGAAAATGTCTGAAGGCTCTATAGGTTTAGGATATCAAAAAAGTATTTAAGAATTATGAAACCATCATCTATCAATCTTGAGTGCATACTGATAGGCATGGAAAGTAAATGTAATGTCTAAGTAGAGCTATATAGCTGTCTCTGCATCAAATAGTAAGCTAGTAGTTTATTTGCATTTCTATCACACATTTCACCCGAAGATCTCAAGCCAGTCCCTCTGTTAATTCCAGCAGAACAGTATAAAACACTTCAAAAATTCAGTGAACTGGAGTAGCGTGCTGGAAAAGGGGGTTTTGTATGAGCAGCTGGTGAGATGCAACCCTCCAATAGACTGCAGGGTCAGTTGCACATCAGGGGGCATCACTTGTGCAATGGGTCTCTTCATAAGTGATTTTTTAGTTTTGAAGATGATTATTGCACATCCTGTATTTACATGTGGAACTATCATTTGCAAGAAACAGTTTAGTAGAAAGTTGGCAATTGCAGTTTTAGCAGCAAGCAGTATAGAATCAATGCCTGTGTTTTCTCATATCTCTTGAGGGAGCGCTTGAATATATACCAGGATGCCAAGATGGGAAAAAAGGGAATCCACAATAATATGAGATCCTGATAAGCAAGCAGAAGTTCTGCTATTTCTGCTAACCAGCTTGCTGTTATGGAAAGAAAGAAATAAACTGGTTTTCAAACTGGATAAAATTGGAAAATCACCTTTCAAATGACAGAAAAATAGTTATAGTTTATTTTGATTGTGTTTTGGGAGACATGAAACAGAAATGCAATAGTTTCATACCCATGACAGGAACTTGAACTACTCATGATGCTTGGGATGAGGAATATGGTCATAAATGTGTCCTGGAAGCAGGAATCTGGGTATTCTTGCCTTGATTGACTGCTGGTGGGCAAGAAAGCAAAGATCTGCAATGGGTGTCTATTAGCACAATTAATTCAGTCACCTGTGTTGCAAGGCAACATAGAAGCAAGGTGTAGGATGTGTGGTCACCTGCAACTTCTTTTTGTAGCCATAGTTTGCCTTATTTTTATATCCTCTTTTGAGTTTCCTTTCTTTTGTCTTCCCTATTGCTGCAATTCACTCTGTAACAAAACACTAACTCCTTACTTGACCAGCTATCTCTGAGTGCCATTGTGCCCCAGCAGGATAATTATTCACCAGGAGGACAGCCTGATTTACTGGATCTGCTTTGAGCATAAGGTCAAACCAGATGACTTCTGGAGCTTCTTTCTAACCCATGTGGTTTTGTCATTCTACAATTCATGCTGTTACGTTGTCTTTTCCTTTATATGATTTCTGCTATAATTTAGTATTGTAACTGAGGCCCAGGTGATGCTTAGTTATTTAAAAGCGTTGCTGTCATTATTCTCCATGTCTTATAAGTTTCTGCTACATCTAGCAGAAGCAAACATATTAGCTTAACAAGAGAGTAAGCATGGCCACTTTAAACATTCGTCCCAATGAGGGATTCCAGTTCTTGCTTTAAATTTTAGGTTTTTCCTATTCTATCTATCCACAGAGTGACATCTTTACAATGCAAACTCTCTGTCAACTGTTTCATATCATTAATGTTTAAGGTGGCTTTGTATGTCAGGTTGTGTGGGTTTTGGTTCACAAGAAGAGGCCAAGTGAATATAAGTGAATACTTATCCACTTACTCACTTATCCATATAGGCAATGATGCAGAATACTCATAGGAAGAAAGGATTGAGAGGTGAAAAAAGTTATGAATACTTTCAGCAAGTGGGCTTTCAAGACTGATGTATTTGCTGCCAGGAAGAATTTTCTGACATTGTCATAAGTTTCTTTTCTTCCTGATTCTTGAGTTTTCTCTATTGATTGCTGCTCTTTTGCATAGTTCACCTCTTTGTCTGAATCATTCGTAAAACAGCCATCATGTTTGCGTAGCATGGTTGGCCACATGTGCTCCCACCCTTGGAAACTGTGCAAATACTCTGTCCTCTTGTCCAGAATGTCGTGGTAACACTGGTCTGAAAATAAAGCTCCTAGTTAAGAGGAAAGCTCAGTCGTTATCTCTGCTGACTTTGATAGGATTTAAAACATGCTTAACATTAAGTGCAGGCTTTATATTTTCCAGAGTGGAGAAATCAAGGAAGAAAATGAAAAAAAAAAGAAATTCAAATTCTAAATGCCATAAACAATTAAACAACTGTTTTCCAAGTAACAAGGACTGGATAATTAATTCCTTGATGAGCTATTGTGTGCTTGCTAAGAAGATAGAGATTGAAGAACAATGATAGAAAACTATGAAGTACTTGACAGATGCTTTTAAAGTGATAATAATAACTACAATGTAAGATTGTATATTGCTCAGGGACGTTTACTGAATTACCAGGTATTCATTTGGCTATAGGCAAACACAGATCAATGGCAACTGACTGAAAAGGAGAAGGGGTAATATTTTTTTTTCTCAGCAGTTCTTCTAAAATAAGTCTCTTTAAATTTGTGACACAGTCGGTCATGTGCATCATATTATGGCAGGTTACATCACATGATTTTATGTAGCCTGCTGGTAACATCACTTTGCATTATACATTTAAAGAAATACCGCTTCTTTTCACGTAGAGTAGAAGACAGTAATCAACTGACAAGTATTCTCCTGCTACCCATGAGAAGAAGCCAAGTATCAGATCTAATACTTTCCACCCCCAACAAATAATTTTCTGTAAACGCTTGTGCATGACAGAATGCCAGCAGATAGTGGGTATTTCACAGCTGGTGACTCTCTTATTGTTTAACTGTGATGTCTGCATCTTATCACACTGTGCAAATTATTTAGCAACTGCCATATTATTTATAGGTATGAATTGCACAAATTAATCTCATAAATAATTCATTTTTTGCTGTGAATTAACATTCTGCCACAGTTAAATCTAATTTTTTTGAAACAGTATCAATTGCTATGGGCACATTGTGATTTTTCAAGCCAGTGGATTTTGAAAAGCAAGTTCCAGCAAAAAGAATGAGAAGGGGTTTTTTCTTTAACTTTACACACCACTAGGAAGAAGCTTTCAGATGGTGAAAAGTACTGCCATGGTCTTTAAGAAGAATTATGTCATGTTCAGGCATTTGCAGGAGGAGGAAAAACATCAGATTTCATCCTAACAGTATGTCAGTCTGTCATGACGTGATGCCAGTCTGTAAACAAAAAACTAACTTAAACGAATAACGATCCATTTATATAACTGAAACAAAAAAAGGATAACATTCTTTTCCTTTCCCCAGTAAGACATAAGAATGTCATTGTGGACCTAACAGAAAGACAGTCGCAAGTTTGTTTGCTAGTAGACTCCTAGGGAGCTGAACACAAAAATCCAATAAATAATTAGCTCTCCTGTGACAGGCTTCTGAATTACTGTGATACATTAATTGGACAAAATTAGCATGAATTAAGGCAAATAAGTATAACATGTAATTTATTACTTACTAAGCACGGTGCTGCAGTGGAAGCCTCAGATTTCCCTTAAGATTGCTTTAACAGCTATAATGCATTCCTTAATTTACTCTGTGGAAAATCAATTTTTTCAGAGTTCATTAAGCACCAATATGTTACAATGCAAGTCCCTAGAGCACAGAACTACAATACGTTATGCAAATTCATACCAGTGTGTTACCAATATGTAAATAGCAATAATACTATTGTCAGCTTTCTATTGATAGACATGCTGAAAAGGATAATGCTTAAAACTTCTTCAACTCTTTTGACTTGTTTCTGATATTTATCACTACTTCTTTTAAATGCCATTTCTTAGGAGAGTTATTACTTTAAAAAAATCTTTTTCACTTATGTTTCACTAATGAGAGTATTCTGAAGTCTCTGCAAAAAAGTGGCAGATAAATCTTTCTAACATGTTCATAAGCATCATGCTTTCCACAATGAGAACTCAGTATTTCTAGTAGATGCATAAATGGACAATGCTGACTGATAGCTATGACAGATATATAGCATACAATAAATGAAAGAGAAGGCATTCTTAAACTACAATCTCTATAAATGCATAAATTTATTTAAAACTTTTCCTTCCCTTGTTTTTAGCACAAAAAATGAAAATAAAATCACATATAGTATTAATTCCAGCTCTGGTACTTTAATCCAGCAGGTAGCTAAACACCACACAGACACTCTCTACTCCCTCGTCTCCACTGAGCAAAATGTCATATATTCTGAAATATCCCTTTGGCCAGTTTGGGTCATCTGTCCCAGCTGTGTCCCCATCCAGCTTCTTGTGCCCCCCATCCTCCTCACTGGTGGGGTGGTGTGAGAAGCAGGTAAGTCCTTGATTTAGTGTAAATACTGCTTAGCAACAAGTAAAACATCAGTGTGTTATCAACATTATTCTCATTCTAAATCCAAAACATAGCACTGTACCAGCTACTAGGAAGCAAATTAAATCTATCCCAGCTGAAACCAGGACACCAGACAGTCAAATGTGAGCCACTGGCATTAAGAAAATGAAGTCCCAGATTGTTCGATATTCACCTAATCATATGACAGACTCCAAAGCGATCACAATAACTGCCTCCGGAGCTCTTTGGGGAGACAGATGTCACCAGTGGAAAGATGATTTCCATGTCTTGGCATTCTGCAATTGTCAGACTGAGGGAGGGAAAAGGAGAGGAGGATTCTGCTAGTGAGGAAGCATCCTTTGTGGAAGGAGGAGCCACGTCTCACTCCTGTCATTTCCCCTTTTATCAGATTTGTTTTGAATAAAATAGTTTCTGCCTAAATCTCACTCTGAGAAGCAAGGAATGGCTTTGTCCTAAACTATAAATGCCTGCATTTAAGTCCACAATTTGGCCATGATCTGTAACAATCAGGGCCAGGTCAGAAGAGTTGACTTGAAGGGTTTGGACCTGTGACGGCAGGAGGAGTTTTTGAATATATAAAACTGATCCTTTGAATTATGGTGAGACTGGTAGAAGAGCAAGACATTTGGTCATGATCAGCCTCAGATGAATCAGCAATTGATAAAACAATTGGGCCTGTAACTACTTCAGAATTTAGCCCACACTTTTCTGAAGATTTGTTGTGGTTGTCTAGGTCTAAGGAACCATAAAAGGTTTAATTTGTTAGGACCTCCTTGTTTATGGAAACAACAAAGTGAGGCTTGTATGTAATTTTGATTTTTATCATATTTGTAGTTTTTCTTACTAAAATACAGGAAATACTGTACTAGAGATAAATATTATTGTGTAATAAATGCCCACTAGTACACAGCTACATATTCAGGACTTTCCTCAGTCCAGCATTTCGTATACTTTGATTATGGCACCCCACGCTTTG
Organism: Eopsaltria australis; assembly: GCA_034509425.1. NCBI lineage: Eukaryota > Metazoa > Chordata > Aves > Passeriformes > Petroicidae > Eopsaltria > Eopsaltria australis. The sequence goes on from JAVTVJ010000508.1 coordinate 2,105,986, forward strand.
CAACAATAATCAGACAGGTGACTGATCCTCTCCACATGCCCATCCATTGAGGAATACTACTGTATTCCTCAGAAGACAGGTAAAGCAAAACCAGTGCATCCTTGATGTTTTCAGTGTGTATCTACTCTGGAACCATTTTTAAAACAAATATGTATTTGAACCTGAGCATATATTAGAGATTGACTCAGTCTGCAAATTGAGATTTGCTTCAGGCTTAAATCTCACCCCTTGACATGCTCAGCCATTCAACATATTTCAGTGCTAGTGCTTGATGCTATGGTTGTGTGCCAGTGGAAAATGGATCCCTCTGGCACTGAATTGGGTATTTGCAGACTCTGACCCTCTAAGGATAGAATGGGTATGGAGTAATTAGAAAATATTTTCCTTTTGTTTATGTTAATGAAAACTTTAAATAAGGAGCAGGTAGCAATATTTGGCTCCATCTATGCAGGGATTTTATATACAACAGACATTTTTAATTTGTGCTTTCACAAACCCTGTGATTACTCAAAATACTATTATATATGTTCTGTTAAAAAGAATACTTTTCAAACAGCTTTATGTACCAAAGTAAGTGGGAATTTTCAAATTCAGATTAGAGGATTTGTATTTTCTATGGATGATTAAATAGCATGCTTTAAAGTAGTCCCTCTGAGACCCTTGAAGAATCTGGAATGGGTATGAAAGGTGAAAAAATTGTGGAAATTCTATTATCCTTATTGCCCATGTAAACTGAGTAGCAGAGAACACATGCAGAGAAATTTTGTGGCCCATATAGGCCATATATATATATAAATATATAAATATATATATATATATATATATATATATATATTTCACTTTCTTTTAAACTGAGATGGAGTACAATACTGTAAGGCAATTTTAAAAGAAGCCTGATGAAGTAAAATCTGCGGTTAATAATAATAATAAAATAAAATAAGGATATTTTTTTTCTGATCTGGAAAAATATGGGGGTTTAATTGTGTGGGTTTTTTTTAAACAAGAACCTGCTAAATGCTCAGGGCACACGTGTTTACAGATAGCATGCAAAAGAGCAGCAGCTGCAGTGTTTGCTGGCTCCCAGTCAGACCGAGTTACAGCTACAGAAGTGTGAGAGTTCAAAGCTCTGAGGGCTCCTCTTGCCTTGCTGCTGTACTTCAGCACTCGTTTCAAGTCTCCCGCAGGCCTGCCCTGCCTCACTACCGTGTGCTGAGGAGTGGAGCAGTAATGTTTGTGACATCTTCTGATTGGCTTTGGAAGTTCATTTTAACACATTGCATAGGGGCAGCAGTGGCTCAAAAATAATGTGTGTCAAGGATTATTACTGCTGTACTGACTATGAATCTGTGCAAAGTCTTCCACATTTTACTTATGATGCCCCAATTAATGCTAGAAATATTTCTGTCAAAACCAGCTCTCAGATGTCACGGCATTTTTCTGTTCTGTTCATTCTTAGCTACCTCCATATTCTTGTCTAAAGTTGAGAGTGAAGGCAATTTTTGCCTTCCTGTTATTTTTCAATTGAAAATTATAATAAAAAAATAATATACAGATAGAATGCTTTAATTTTATCTAGTTTTATGCAATTTAAAACCTTTTAATTATCAAATACTATGAATTTATAATACAATAAAATAAATTTTTCAGAAGAATTTGTCCCTAACTCTAGCCATTAATATGTCAGGTGTTGGTTTCTATCATCACTTATGACTTCATATTAAAAAATATTTCTAATCATATACATTTCTTTCTGCCATCTTCCACCTTGCAGAATTTTCAAATCTACTAGAATGGACATTATCTTTTCTGCCTTTATCCATGGTATGTCTCATAAATAAATTTTTAAAAATGTTACCAATAATTAGGGAGTAGACTCTGCCTATCTATCCACAGGTGGACTGCACCTGCCTGCACCTATCCACAGACTCTCAATTCTGTATTTGACTTCAAGCCTTCTTCTCTTTTGACTACACAATTGCCCAGCCTGAAAAGAAAGGTTAGAGAGAATCTTCTTATTAGCCTCTTCCATTCTTGCAGTTAGCTCTAGTTGATCATAGGGCACTCTTCTTGGGCATGGTATTTTGGGGATCAAATCTCCTTAACTGAGAAGTAGCTGAAATGCAAGTATCACTTCTCTGACTGGCCTGGTCATTAAGATATTTTTCTTAAAAAAGCCATTCATCAGGTCTGGGGCTGGAGCCTCAAGGCAGAGCCACACCTGAACGTTTGTGAGCAGCCAAAGTTCAGACACACACCTGATCCTGACCAGCTCGAGGCTACCGTGGGTTTTTTTGATCTCTCTCCTGAGTAGTTTCACTCAGTCTGTTGATTGTAGAGCATTTTGGTATCAGGTTAACACATTCTGGATCTCCTGATTGACGTCAGTGACCTACCTGTTTTTTGTGGCACTCTAAGTGGTAACGTAAAATCTTAAAATTAAGTTATTGCTATCTGGATTAATCTAACTCTTATTGATTGTAGCAGGTGTGTCAAGAAACTACCAACATACAAAAATACTTCCTTTTCATGTAATACTCATTTGTCCCTTCTCTTGTTGAAGCAAGGTATTTAATAACTGGCTACAGTGATAGGAAATTTGACAGAGCTATGCCAGGAATTTACTCAGTGTGTGGAAATCAAAAGAAGAGTATGGGGTGAAGCACCCCTAATGGCTGTAGAAGGTCTGATTCTTTTTTGCTCCCTGTTGGAATTACAGGTCATTATTTTCCTGCTTTCTTTTAGCATTGGGAGAATAGTGACACATACCTGAATTTATCCTTTAACTTTCAATCACATTCTCTCCAAATGTAACAATTCCCTTCTGATCTTTATTGTTACTAAAATTGCTATAATATGTCTGCCCATATGTGTGCCTTTTGGTCCCTCACTTAAGCTGCATCTCTAAAAACAGCTTGCAAATATGTGTTTGTGTTAAGAGATAAATGTCACCTGCATTCTTCTCAACAAAGTCAAAACCAGCGAGATGTAAGGCAAACAATCCAAATACTACTGAACAATGGGAAAAGTTGGCTACCCACAGTTATGGCAGGATAATTATCTATCTGCTCACAATCTGTCCACAGCTGGAAATTGAGTTAATTTTATTTACTCTTTCTAAGAAAAATTGAAGCCCCAAGAATAGAAGATAGTCATAAATTTCTCCAAAAATTAAAGTTAAGACTCTGCTTCAGAGTTCTCTGTCTTTATTATGCAGTAAACTGCTCTGCATGTCATTAGGTCATGGCCATGTACGTTTGCAAGAGAAAGAACCTGTGTACAGAGGCATCAACCCAATCCCTGGAACTTTTCTTTTAAGAACTCCACTCAAAGATATTTTGATAGAGCTAAATAGGTGGAATAAAAAGATTAAAGGTATCTTGTATTGGTGATTGTGTTTAGGAAAATGTTTGCCTGGTACTTCTGGAGAGAAAATATTTTTTTTTTTTGGCTCTTTGAGAATATTTCTGGTGTTTCATTGTAGATGTCAAGTGCCATTTGATTCATTCTAAGGTAATCTGCTTGGCTTCAAGATTAGGAGCCTTCTGACGGAAGAAGATATATTGTCCCAGATATTGTAATGCACTGGCAGTAGTTAAGAGTACCTAAGTTGCCTTTACTGTTTTGTTCCAATTATCTGTGTTTTCTAGCACTGTACACTGAAAAGATGCACCAAATGAGCTAAGCAAAATGAAAGATTTCTCCTTATATTACTTTGTTGCTCTAGTACATGTGCTTCCCATGCAAGTGATATTCATTAAGCTCCCTTGGATTCCATCCTCCAATATTTTCATCATGCCCTTAGGCCTGTGTAATTCTGCTTCTATTCAGCTACTGTCATTAACATATATTTGGCCATTTTACCTGTTTTCCTGATGAATTCAGTCTTCATGCCACAGTTTACCAGTGTTATGGAATACTTTTGGCTTGGCAAAGCATTAGCATCTCTGCATTTACAGTGAGATACCTACAAGAAATCTCTATGTGGAGAGGCAGCTGAAAGCTGTTTTTGCACAAGGTTAACATGTAAATGTTTTGTAGTTAGATCTCTGCAAAAATTGGTGTTGTTTTGATTTACAGATGATTTTTAAAGAGGAAAGCAAGATGTAAAATATTGTGTAATCATATCCAAACGTATTTTAAATCTGTAAGACACACATGCACATTTGTGTTTCAATTTTTTTGTTTAACTGTTAATAGTTACCAGGAATGTTTTGTTTCTGAATAAATTTCATTCTGTCACTTGTTCCTTGTGCTCTGGCCAATCTTATTTTGGCGTCCATCCCTGTTTATAACCAATATTTCCTTTTGCCTGATTGCCCTTCCTGAAGGCTGATATGCAGATGGTGGCAAGCTCTAAGGAGATAGGAGGAATGTTATCTGCTCAACACTATCAATCTCTTTAATCTTTTGTCTTTCAGATTTTGTTCCCTTTGTTTCTAATCATTACCTTTGAGTATTCCTAAAGACTGATGGTGCTTATGCTCCTTCTCTTGGATTCTAAATAATTTTGAGAAAGGATTTGGGGGTTTGGTGCTCTGTATCCCATTTATCCCTTTTAGGTAAACTCTAACATAGAAAATATCTCTAAGGCTGCCAACAAGGTTTGCAAGTCCTAAATGTCGGTTGCTTTCATTCCCTTTTTTTTTTTTTTTAATGGGGCATTTCTGTTCCAAATAGACTGTCATTACAGAAGTAACTTTAATGCTTCATAAAGCACAAATCCTCTTCTTTGACTTCTCTGCATGGTCTCCAATATCAAACGCTTCCTTTCTTGTACTTTTGTCCCCAAAAGGTCTTTAAGAATGAGACCTGTCTGGATCCCACATGAATTTCTTTTTTTCAACACCCAGAGTTGGTTAATAACCTGGTCAAGTCTTTCTTTTGTGACTACTGTTTATTTGCTCCCATATATTCTATATATTGATGGGAACCTCAATATAATTCAGGCTGTGCAGCATCTGATTGTAGCAGATTGGTTTTCACTCCCAGAAAGCAGCACATCAAAGCAGACACAGATCAATAATACTTTCCCCTTCCTATCTGTGGATAGTGTTGCAGGTTTCTGTTCAACAGTCATAAGAAAATGCCTACAAAAAATCCAGATAGTGCTCACTAAGTAGCAAATACAGAATCAAACAGCTGGCACAGTACCTGGCACATGAAGTATCACTTGAAGAACAAGTTGTTGGTTCTTAGTAAAAGAAACTTGAAGTGTGTATCCCTAAGAGCCTTTTCCCCCCCGCTTCTCATTTCTTCCCTTTTACTTGGACTCCTTCACACGGTGCTATTCTCCCTTTTTATACTGTAGCTCTGATAGTGAATGCTTCCAGTCCCAGCTAGTCATCACAGGATGCAAACGTTAAATGAAAACTTTTTCAATTAAATTTTACATTGGTTGATCATCCAGAAGTGGGAAATATTTAGGTGAATGTGAGTAGTGGGTATCTGGATGGCAATTAGTGTCAACTTCCAATACCCTGAGGCAGGGACTCAAATATTTCACCTGTGGAGGAGGGGGTCAGGGCTTTTTCATCCATTCTTTTCTTTGCCTTTTAATTCCCTAACTCCCATAATCTGGCAATGTATTATGCAGCGCAGACCAGGAAGGTGGGCTGCAGTAAATGCTGCTTTATGGATCAAGCAGTAGGAAGTGCTATACTCTTCCCCCCAGAGACTGAAAGCTTTACATCAATCAGCATACTGACAATGACTGCTTTTGAACTTACCTGTAGTATAGCAGTGTGGAAAATCATTATCCAGCATTCAATTTTTTAAAGAACACACATAATTTGAACACTGAAGCACCATACGGCCATTTTGTCTGACTCTGAGCACCTTTTTGATTGATCGCCTCTCTCTGTGCCACAAGGAGGAGACAGGATGTATTCTTTGCCTTTTGTGTGTCCAATTTTGGTGTCCAAATAACCTCACATACTATAATGAAGTGTGAGAAAATTTATGCCATCAACACTTGTGTAAATTTAAATACAACACAAAATGTTCCAATTCTCGTAAGGCATGAAAGAGTGAATTCGAGTATTCTGCACCACACAAACTCAGTGGGTGGCAGATATTAAATGCAGTGCAGTGCAATGAATTCAGATCTTAATTTTGTTTTACTGTGAATGATGTGATGGGATATGGTCTTGAGAATGACACAAGAGTACAAATATGGAACCTAGCACTTACTAATCAGGAGATTTCATAATATATATTTAGTTGCAGATCCAAAAATATGCTCTGTGTCTGAACTCATTTCATTGCAAGATCAAGACTGTCATAAATAGGATCAATAGCATAGAGAGTTCTGTTTAGCTTCAGATTCTTCATTTGAAATAACTGCTGCATGAACTGAAAACAATGGCAAGAATCCAACAGCAATTACACACTGCTCTGATGAGGGAAAATCCAGCTTCAATCTTCATAGCAAGTAGGCAGCTTCATCTTCTTTGAAAAACAGATTATTTCACATCTACTCTTCAGAATAGATTCTCTCTTGCAAGTCACCGGATCTGTATTCTAGATAATGGGAGTGCTGGGTGTAATAACCTCATCCGGACCAAGAAAAAAAGTCTCTTAATTTCATATCTTCTTTTCAGGAGTAGTAATTTAATTTCCTCTTTTTTTTTTTTTTTTTTTTTTTTTTTTTTTGTATTGTATTGTTTTGTTTTGTTTTTGTTTGTTTGTTTTAAAGCATCTGTTAAGGTGGCTCTATATTGTTTGGTTTTTCCATATTTCCCTGGATAATGTAGTACTCAGGTCTTGCAAAGGTTGACTCTTTGTTGGTGGACTTGAATATGAAAAGAGAAGAAATGCTAATGGTTGCATTTGAAAAATAAAAGACAACCTGGAAGAATTTTTCTTTATTAACATCATTTATTTTTGTGGTTGGAGTTAATGTTTTTTTTCCTCAAAATCTCATTCTAGTGACAGTCCAGGACTATGTCATCTTCTTAGTATTTTGTGTATCTCTGATCTAAAGATGTGCATTAAACAAGCCATTATTTCTGAGACAAACCTTCTAGTGGCAAATCTTCTACTGACAAATCTTCTAGTGGTCTGCATTGTTCTTTAAACTTCACCTAGGCAACTGTTCAGATCAAACTGCAAAGCCTACCTCATTACTGATACTTGCTCCACTCACCCCGTAATTATTTCTTGGTTCTGCTAGAAATAAGAAGGCTGAGGGAAAAAACTGAAAAGAAAGGAAAGAAAGGTTGAAATATTTCAGGGTAGTGAGTTGTGAGCCATTTGTATCTTAGAAGATACTTTTTGTAAATTTTTGCAATGTATTTCAATCCTATGGAAGTAAGATTCACAGGCTAAGATTTCCCCAATTCAGAAGAGGCTCCTGGAGGAACCGATTCTATACAGTCCTCCAAGCACCCTTAAAGTGACCCTCCTTTTGACTGAGGAGACCTGGAAATTGCTATTTTGCAGTTGTCAGTCAACATTGTTTTGTGTTTCAGCCAGAAGGCATCATCCCAGAGTGACAATAGACTTTGTCTATTTGAAGTCTTCTTTTGTTTTCTTTGAAGTCAGTGGCAGTGCTCTCTGCCTAAGGATTGCAAGATTTTGCATTCCCAAAGCCTGTGTGCATTACTGAGTTTTAACTGTCTTTATTGCATTAGATCAAAACTCTGATCAAATGTAAAGTGCCAGAAAATATCGGATATGCTTTCTACATAGTATAGAAGACTCCTGGTTGACATGTAAAAGTTAGGTCTTTCCTCTTTCTGTTCTCATGGTAATGCTTTTACCCCAGAGCTGAATGTGTGCGCAGCTGACATCAGAATGTATCCTCTTCTGTCTTAACCTAACAAAATAATGACAATGGTTTTATTTAGTGTTTTTCACTCTGTACTCAGTAATGCTGAGAGACTAACATAACAGAAATTTGTTAGCAAATGCCTTTAGAATCAGACATGATTCTTCCTACCTCATTTTGCTGGTAAGAATACCAACTTTTTCCAAGGCATTTGTATTCTGTGTGTGTTGCTCTGCGGCTTAATATTGTTTGACTTCATTTGAATGTGTGAGCACTGAAGATGTAGGAAAGAGAAGAAAGACTGTTCTGCTTTCAACCTTCTTTCTTTTTAGTATATGCAGCAGGACATCTAATTGTTTTTTGAATGACCTCCAAGGTCTTTGTGGAATGAGATTGTTGTCTTCTGTGTACAGAAGAGCATCCACAATCTATTCATTTATTGTAAGTTAATTATAGGATGCATGTAATAATTTGGAGACAGTCAATGAATTTGCCTCTCATGCAAGTCATCACGGGACTCTGGGAAATAGATGCACATGTTCATTTATTGTAAAATACTCAGATTAATTATTTCACCTGATATCTGCACTTGTAAACTGCCAGCTGAAGCTGAGGATGACAATGAGCCATGGATGACATATATTAGGTATGGTCTAACATTCTACTGAAGGCATTTTGATACTACGTGAATGGAAGCAGTGTAGAATGGCTAGAATTAAAGCCCATTTTGTGCTTGCCAGTTTTTGTGCTCCTGTTTTCCATGCCACATCAAACCATTTTTTTAAAGATGCATTTGGTCACAAATGACAACATACACTCTACAGTATTTCTCTGCTGCTCCTCCTGGTAATTGTAATTGTAGTTTGGTGACATTAAAGAGATATGTTTGTGTCTTTACAGTAGTTTAATTTCATTTCAGAAGTATGTATTCTCTCATATTATTTTCTGTAAAAACCATGATTGGCTCCACATTTTTCTATTAGTAATGTAATCTTGCTCCACTAGACTCAGTCAGGAATGTGTCACTGCTTTCAACAGGTACTGTCTTGCCTTCATGTAAAATGACTGTGTTATGGAGCAGAGTGGTCTGCTGAAGAGTCCTTTTGCTTCCAAGTATTTGTAGTGCTTGATGATCGGGGCTGTTAGTTTTGAACAGTTGTTTTATTTGTGAACCTTGTGAGAGTTGTACGTGGTTTATACATTATTTAGTCTGCAAAGAGTGTTAAATTTAAGTATCTCTTTAGTGTCTCTTTAAATGCAATTTGATTACTTTTTAAAACTCAAAGTAATATTTAATAACTGTTAGTTTTCTTTTAGAGAGTTCTTTCCAAGGAAACAGGAGTTCTTACAGCTACATGGATAATTAACTTGAAGCTTGTCTGTCTCTTGGGGGACATCAGATATGTAAATGAGGAACTTAAGTCTGAGCAAGACATGCCAGGGAATCACTAAAAGTTTTATTACACTGAAGCATTGGTATTAAAATCCTAAACGTTATAATATACTATTATAAACCACTGCATTTTAAAGAGCAAATATGAGTGGGGATTTTATTAAAATTTGCAATATGAAATCATAACAGTATGAATCTTTCACTTTTTTTATGAGATTCAGTGAAATTTTGAAAATTTCATGGACTTTTATGGAAGAAATTGTATATTATAATAATACTTTCAGTATTCAAATTTTAAAGAAATAAACATATGTAACAAGCAATATTCCCTCTCCCCAGTTCCAGAACTGAAGCTGATTGTACTTCAATCTATCACATAGTGTGTCATGCCATAATGAGAGCTATCCTGGGAAGGAAACTTTCCACACTACTGCACTGCTGAGAGCCAAACTAAGGCTAATGTTAATCAGAAGAATTCTTCTATGCCCTTTCAAAAATTGCTTATTTATTACCAAACCAATTCAACATGCATCCAACCAAAACACAAGGAACTTCACTGATTAAACTTTTGCAAAAAAATACTTTTCCCTAGAATCTGCTGGTGTTTCTTACAATATGATCAGAGTCAGTGTCAGAGGTTAAATAAGTGGATATAAAGATCACCTGGCCTTCCTCCTCTTGAGGGGTGGCCTCTTTTTGGACTAAAGACACAACTGGCATAGGGAACTTCTATGACGGTTATTACTATAGATCCTTCCTAGAAATAGAGAGCATCCACTTTGAATCACTTGAACATAATACCTCTTGTATACATAGTGCATAAAAACCACATATTCCAGATCTTAGGTAGACTCTTGCATACCAATAAGATGTTTACTTTTTGGTGACCTGCTTAAAATATGTGTCTGCAATGCAAGTATGCAATACAAGCATACAAATAATATTATTTCTTTAGAAGGACTATTTTTGTGTTTAAAGTGATATTCTGCAACTCTTATTTGACTAAACTCAATGCATGAGGAAAGCAAATGTTCTAGTAGAGAAGTCATTACTCTGATCTAGTAATCAAACAACACTGTTTAAGCCAGAAGTGGATCAAAGATTCAAAACCAAATTAAATTAAATGGGGGAAAGAAAAACTTTCCAGTTTTTATGTATTGTATTTGTTTTCATCTCATCCTATTTTCCTGATATATCAGATATTACCTGTATTCAGATCAAAGTGACCAGACTTTTTTGCTTTTTTCAGACATCTTGATATTGTAATTCAGCATATTTCTACTTCAAATGCAGGTTTAAATTCTTAAATTTTGCTTAATGTGCTATTTGTCATATTTTTACCAAGAGGTATCTATTTCTTTTCCTGTTTGTTGTCACTTATTCCAACTGATGGAGTTCACTAATATTATAAGACATGTTAATTTCATGTACTAGAGATCTGTTAGGAACTCTTCATGTTCAATTGCATTTAAATTTAGTGGGAAGGAAGAAATTATGACATGTTTGACTGTTCTAGTTTGGACTGAGATTTGGATGAGATTTGCAAATAAGAACATGTTACTAATTTGAGGATGAAGTGTCACTTTCTGACAAGCTCACTAACACTTTTGTTCTAGAATTCTTCTGGAAACATTAGGTCCATTTGTGGAAATTATGTATAACGAGTTTTGGAGCCCTTGAAGTAAAACATGCAGTGGTAGCTTATAAATTGTTTTCAATATCGGTAAATTCCAAGCATGCTCTGTAAAAAATGCCCACAAATTTCTTTGCAGGTTGTGTGAATTTTGTTAGTGGAAATCAAGAAAGAAAAACTATTTATTGCATGAAAACATACATACTAAAAATAGGTTTGCATACAAGATGCAAAAGTCATAATGTGTATCATTCATTTAATCTTGCATTCGATTAATTTACATCAACATTCTCCCAACATGAAGAAAATTGTAGCAACTAAAATAGAAATGAACTCAAGCAACCTATTTATTTATTATGCATCTTATTTTCAAAGCTGTCAATGAAAAATAATAATAAAGTAAAATGTTTAATATGTTAATATTGTTAATATTAATAACAAAAATAAATTGCAGTGCTATATATTAATTTTATGTTTACTGGCATTTTGTAAAATATATTTATGATACAGATTTTCAATCACTTAAGCTGTTCTAATGTAGTGTGACTTAACTCTGAATATGTTCTTTAAATTTGGTTTTAAAGCTTGGGTTTTTTTGGTTTGTTTTATTTGTGAGAACACACTATCTTTGATTTAATTTTTTCTGACACTGTGCCCACTGCACAGTAAAAAAAAAGTGTAATTGTAGTTTTGTCCTTAACAGCACAGGACAAATAAATGTCAAAATCAAATGGTGGTGTCCCCCAAGGGAAAATATACTTCAGTTATGAAATATTTTTCCCTAGATCCCATTGCTATTCCCATGAACACCTAGGTGAAGCTGCCTCAGGACCTAATCAGATGCTGATCATTTGCATATAATAAAAAATCATGCAATGAGATTTTAGCCCGTTCTGAGGAAAAGTGCATAATATATCTTTAAAAGGTTCTGTCTTAAAAACTGGTGCTACTCTGGCTCTGGATGAATGGTTTGAATGGGATAGACCTGGTAAGAAATGAACATCTGCTTATATGGTTGGTGTCTTGCCAGTTTAGCCCCACATTTAATAAATCTGCTTGGAGGTGGCATGGTGTTATTTTTTAATATATATCTTAAAAAGGCAGTGGTAATGATAAAATTTCAGACTCGGGAATAATAATTGAAATAATAATCAAATATAAAAAAGTCAGTAAGACAGTTTGAAAATGAGATGGTTTTACGGAAAAAGCTCTCCTTAGGCTTTATTAGCACTCTTAATTACATTATTACTGAGAGCAAGTGAAACCCATCACTGTTGGTTTATAAATATGTTGATATCCTTTGTGATATAAAATCCTGAACAGCTTGAAATTGTGAATTGTCCTCAGCTACTGTTATATTCAAGAGACTTGATAATCCCTGGAGTCAAATGAAACTTTTTAAGATTATCCCAAAACTAGTGGTGTGATAACTAGCCAGCTTGGATTTCAGTTCACATTTGCTTTTCTTAGGAAAATAAATGTTGAGAAAGGTTGTGGGCCAAATAAAAACATAGATGGATACACATAAAGAGACAGACAGATTTGTCGACAGACAGATAAATGCTTTCATGCTGTAACAAATTTTAGATAACCTTCTTATAAGAATACAGGCTGAAAGAGAGAGTAAGGAAACCTTTTTGAAGTGGTGGAGCTACCTTTTTCTCTTTGTCAAATAAACAATTATTTACTTTCAAGCAGTTTTGTTTAGAAATTTAAGTTGGGTTTCTGCAGAAATAGATACAAATTTTAAAAAGATATTTCAAATTATTTTGAAATATTACAACATTTCTTGTAATGATACTTACAGAGAAAGTTGAAAGCTCTTTTTTTCTGCCTTAGTTTTCATTGAGTTTTTTGGGGTTTTAAAAAGTATTTTAATATCACGAATGCCGTCATTTTCCTGGGGCATGTAATCTGTTTTCTGGCATGATCTAATTCTGAACATAAGTAATTCTTAAAATTGCATCTGCTTGCATATTTTATCATTGAGAATTTTTTGTGTGAAAGGTTTGAGTAGACAGAATCTGAGTAAATGTACAGGAGAAGAGGTTAATTCTCCTCCTGCAAAACCACAAGCTGTGTGTGGTGGGGCCTCTGGAAAGGATGAGATGGGAGCATGTTGTACTGAGATGAAGAAGTGAGTCTATAATCTTTCAGCTCTTTTGGGAATCTAATTGCACTCCCTCTCCCTTTCTTGTTGCCCATGTGCTGTCTCCAGGTAAGCAGATAACATGCCTTTATTGAGAAGACTGCTGAGGAGTTCTTCTGAGAAACAGCTAAACCAGACTGTCCAACTCCTAAATATCTGTCAAGCATTTTGTACTGTGTTTATACACTTGCTCCTCATTCTTTACCCCTCTGCTCCCAAGATGTCTCTATCTGAAATACTGATACAGAAACATGTGGAGACTCGGATCTAATAAAGTTTTACCGTGGTTTTTCCTACCTACCTGGGACTACTTTCAGTACTAATTGAGCAGGAAGCCTCGTCTCCCTCCCTTGCCACTCACTGTACTGACTTGCTGCTAGGACAGCGTATCCAGCAGCCAAAGAAAAAGAGAGAGAAAGCTGTGAGAAGAAAGGAGGTGGAAGAAGGCCCAGTAACTAGTTTTCTGCTCCCAGGGGTTTCCTGTGGAAGTGCAAAGACTATCATAGGCGTAGTTATGTGACAGCTGATGGTGCAGGAAAAGAGTGAAAGATACCGAAGCAGGGGTAACCTGTGCGTTAAACGAACAAAGAGGGAGTGTACAGAATAATCACGTGCCTTAGTGTTTCAGGGGTGCATGGCTATGTCCAGTCATGTTGCAGCAAGGCAGGAAATATCTGCATTCAGTTTCACCCTCTAGTTTTGCCCCAGGAAGGTCTGGTTAAGCCGAGTGGTTTGGCACCCTTCTTAAGGTTCCTCCAGTAGTTTCCCAGCCAGGAAAGAACAAATGGGAAGAGCTGGTTGGTAGCAATACTGCAGACAAGCACACAGCACATGCAACAACCCTCACCTTCCACCCAGCTTTTGGTACAGATATACACAGTATTGCACAACCAAATCAAAGACACACCTAATTTGTGTTTTAGTTGAGGTCAAGAGCAAATTTCCTGATAAGCCTCTTTTACTGAGCTTTCATTCACTTTGTGGAGTAGCTCAGAGATCACAGGCCTCAGTTCTTTTGAGATAAATAATGTTGGAACTGATGTTTTCCTGTTCATCTGATAACAGGCATCCAGGCTCTGGGACCCCATTTAAGCCAGAATAAAAACTCCAAACTGCATAGAATTTTATGCTGATTCCACATATCAGTGACGTCATTCCACAAATCCACCCTTGCCAAGCTGTGTGCTCCTTCTACAGGTATAGCTAAAGTTATCTTTGCTTTTTGGATTAACTTATCCATCCTACTGTTTCAGATGCCTGTTTATTGCAAATGTGACAGAAATAGCCAATTTCAACCAATACCATTTCAAAAAACAGGTTTGATATTCAGTGAATGTTCTTAAAGAAACTACAGTTAAAATCAGATGTTTTAAAGTCATGTGCTTATCTAAACTATTTTAAGTTTCTTTTTTTGAGATGTAAATTTATGGCTACCATTTGTCCTTATTCTACTATTTCCTAATCTTGTCATTCTTTTAACTTTTTAAAATGCATAATTAATTTCTTATTTCCTCATCATGCATTACATAAACACAAGCATTTCCACAATATTTTTTTTTCTTTTTCCAGTCTTGTATCTCTTCTTTTTCCCATTATGACTTAAGAGGGCTTCATTACCACTTTCTTCCTTGTGTATTTGAATTTTTACCTAAACACATAGTGTTAAATTTTTTAGAGACATGATTAGGTTTTAATATCAACATTGGAGCAGCTTAATAAAAGAAGTAGTGTTGTCACCTTCCCAAGACCAGTTTTCCATCTGTTTCCAGCCTTAGGCATTGCATCCGTTTACAGTCCGTTAGCAATTGCAGATTTACTTCACAACTATAAAAGGAAGAAATAATATTTTTCTTTTCATGGAAAATATTTTATATGAAAGTTTAGAATTTGGAGGATTTCAATGTAACATATGGGCTATAGAGTATATGAAGTAAGTCAATTTGGCCTATTGCCTTAAAGCTCAACTGGTCCTCTGACACCATTAGAGCACAAGCAGTGCTGTACATCAGAAAATCTGAGTGCAGTTGAGTTATCATCTGTATTGTATGTTAAATGAGAAACATAAATTTGATTATGTGCTTTTAGAGCACTATTTTCTTCACTGAAAGGGTGGCCAGACTTTGGAACAAGCTCCTCGGGGGAGTGGTGGAATCACTGTCCCTGGAAGTGTTCAAAAAACATCTAGACGTGGCACTTGGGGACATGGTTTAGTGGTGAAGACTGAAGTGTTAGGTTAACAATTCAACTTGGTGATCTTATAGGTCTTTTCCAACCCTAAAAATTCTATGTTATTATGATTTATTTAGTTGTAGGTGGAATGGGATAGGTAGGTAGGTAGGTAGGTGGGTAGGTAGGTAGGTAGGTAGGTGGATGGATGGATGGATGAAAATCTTGCTCCTGAAAAGGAGCATATTCTGAATATACATGCCTGTCTACACAGTCTAAAGACTGAGGTAAAATAATTCAAGAGCTGCTAAACCATAGAAAAGTAGTAGAGGCAATATTGCATAGCTCATTATATTGTCTTTGGTTATTTTTTCCAACTTAAAAGTACCACAAGTTTTCTGATTTTCTTGCTGTTGATCCAGGTGAAGGAAGGTTACATTTGCTGTTGCTGCTGAGAAGGTATGTATAACTTGCAGGAAAGTTAAAGCTTGCTTGGAGGAGACACCCTGCCTTACCACACTTGAAGGATTTATCTGGATCTCAGGTAGGTAAGCCACAGAGCAGCTGAGCCTTTCAGCCTTCCATGTTTTGGCTTCTGTAGTGCTACCAGGAGAAGTGGGGATGGTTTTTTTTACAATGCAGACGGCATGACTGTGAAAACAGAGGCATCCCTCTGCCTCGCTTCTGGAGACACAGCTGAACTGAGTGGGGACTGTCTTGATTCACAGCCACAGCACATGTATGGGACACAGGCTAGCTTCACTATTTGCCCAGCATCTGCTCACTCTAGACTACAAAGTAATATACATAGCCTAGAAAAGATCTAGTGCTGAAGTGAATACACTCAAATCCAAGATTAATTCAGTTCTATGGGGTGAGTCCTCTTTCCTGAAGGGTATTTGTGTGCTACATAATTATTTCCTTTAATTCCATTTTTAATGAGAGGAACATTGGAGGGGCAGATTTTCAGATGTTGTAAATGGTCCTTTTTTCCTTTGCCTTTGTGGACCAGCAACAGTGAAAACTTGCTGAAAACTCTCCCTGATTAATGAGCACACAGTCTTGGTTGTGGTGATGCCAACTCTTAGTACTCTTGCTCTGTAGGATTGATTTCAGAGCTAATCCTTGCACCTGTGTGGGCCAGCAGCCTCACAGGCTCATTAGTTCCAGTGTGGGTAGGGCTGCCCAGCTGTGGAGGGGGGTCAGGACTTTCCCTGCAAGCTTAGTGCTGTTTGTTTGCAGTGAGTCATCACTGAGCCCTTCAGTCACGTCTGTTATAACAACTTTGGCAACCAGTATCCTTGTTCCTATCTCCTGTACTTAAGAGGCAAATAAAATCAATCCTGTTTTATTTTGTAATGTTTAGGAAATGTTTCCATAAATGAAGAGTGTTTTGGAAAAACATGTTGTCTGACTTTATGCAGGCTCATTTCTCAAAGGTATGGCTTTAATGGTGAGGAGTTGACAAAGGAAAATTTATTTAAAGTTATACATAAAAATTCTAGGTCAGTTCTTTTCATGAGTAGAGACTATGTGGTTCTCCTTCTCCTGAAAAACCCATTTTTTCTGAAAGGTTCCATTGTGCTAGATGAAGTAGAGATTAAAAACACTAGCTGCTTTATTCAAAACATGTTTGACTTAAATTACAATAAATTACTTTGCAGCCAGACATCTGAAAGCCATGTGCTAAATAAACTGTACATTATGTAGAGAAGGGTGTTAAAAATCCCCTGAAGTTGTAGAAATATGAGAGGCAAAGAAGAATATGATTTTGGCAGTTGTAGTCAATACATTGAGGCTGAGCTTTGCTTACATGGTCCTTCTAAGAAGAAAGACATATGTCTTGAATGTGATTTGAGTATATTGCAAATGCAAGCTGATACAGAGGTCATTGCTTTTGGCAGATGGTGCTGCAGAACGAGCCACAAGTTCCAGACAGGGAGCTGGAGTCTGCTTACTGTATATTCACATATGTTCTGGTACATTTTAAAATAATTTAACTGCTGAGCTTTAGTGGTTCCTCTAGCAACTCCACAGAAATATGCTGGAAGCAGCAAATATCAGAGACACTGTACCCATTTTGCTCTCATGAATTCTGTTAAAAGCACTTTGTAGAAATCTGCAAAGGTATGGGGCAAGGCTGCTACTGTTGGAACAATAAGCTGGCATCATCAAATAGAAACGTACTTCTTTTGTTAAATTCCTAACTGATTACTATTTATATTAATTTAATTAATGTTCCTGATATTTGCAACTGTATTATCTATCCAGGAAATAGAAAGCTCCTCCATCAGCCTGAGTGAAAGGATTTTAACCACAGAAAATAATGCTGCAAGGTGGAGCACGTTTAGAGAAACAGTGTGGCATTGCCAATTATGCGCAGAGTACTCTAATTTCTAAAAGGGTCTAGGCTTTCAAGCACTTTACTTGAACAAGAAGATTTAATTTATTTGTTATTTTATGAAGCATTTTTATGTGTAGAAAAAGTGCTACTTGTTTGCACATGCTGGTTATGTGGCATTCTTACATGATTTCATGCTTTGCTGATGGAAAATTAGACCCTTGTGTATTATAAAAGAATAGAAGATAGCTATAGAATCAGGATGCGATTGCCTCAGGACATTCTGTTGACAGCTAGAAATATATACAGACAAAGCAATGTCACTGGATGCTAATGTGAACTATACAAGTTGATGAGCACTGTAAATCCTTGTAAAAAGAGAAATCTATACCCTTTTATTTTGCAGGTTTTTCCTTTAAAATTACTACTAATAACACTTGTGTTATTGTGTTACATATAATCATTATTAAGGTTTTATAATTATGGACATGGTATAGCACAGATACATGGTTTTGATAATATATCTGTATTCAGGAAAAAAATAACCTTTACTTGTTTACTAAACCTTTGCTTCACATTTACTTGAAGCTGTTATTAATTTAAGGGGGAAATTTGAGTATGTAAGGAATGCCAGACTGATCCAGTATTGAGTTAGAGAAGCAGTGCTCAGTTTTGAAACTCAAGTAAGATACATCAAATTAGCCCTAGCATTACAGAAGCCTTTCTGGCCTTTTGATGTTTTCTACATCATCCCCTATAATAAGCCCAGATGTTCCAAATAGATGAGATCTCAGTAAAAAAAGCAGGAATTTGTTTCTCCTGGGCCTAATTCCATCATTACTGATAGATTGCAATACCATATCGTTTCTGAGGTGTAAATATTTGGTTTGCTGCTTCCATTTTCTGAATGACTCTCTTAACAACTCAGCCCAAGTAAAGCTGTTTTGATATTGCCTGCTTCTGTCCATCTTTCTTATTTGTTTTTTATTTGTTTCTTATTTGTCTTTAAAAACACAGCAGATGTGCAAGACTGCAGCAATACACTACCTACATACAAATCTCTGTCTTCCCCACCTATATTAGCATGATAGCACTTTGGACATCAAATATTTATCCTAATTACAATTCTGCTTAATCTGAATATATTTAATATATCAGCAACACTGTGTCTGAGAGAAGAAAAAAGTATGTTGTTCTCAGATACATTACTGGTGAGGCAGAATGACTCTGGATTCTCTTCCTGGGAGCAAGTGGGCAACAGTGGAGCCTAGCCGTACACTTTTGATTTGAACCAGTTACCTAAATTTACTTATATGTTCATTATTTGTTTATTTAATTGTTCATGGATCTTATATTTGCTTACTAGGTAAGTATTTACTCATTCTAGCCATTTTATTCCAGTACCTTTGTTCCACATATGGAACCTGTTGCCTCTACTTACAAAAAGTGCAGCACCTGTTAATACCTTGAAGACCTGAAGTTGTCATATGTGTGAATGACATGCCCTATATATGGAGGAATCTTTTAAAGCTGGAGGGAGTTTTAATATGAGCAGGCCAGATGGCTAGCATTTATATTGTCTCCTTTTCTTGTTAGGAAGCAATCATGAGACTAAAATTTGAAATGCATCAAAAGTCATATTTAGAAAAATAATTAAAGGCCAGCAAAAATTTCATGAATGTAATTGGTTGGCATAATGAAGAAAAGAGTAGCAAAGTCACTGGGGGAGAGTAAGCAGGTTCTAGTAGGGCAAGCTTTATAAAGCAGAACTCATAGATTTTTTCAAAAGGAGAAAAAATTTTTATATTCTAAATTCTGTATTTAAAAAGGTTTTTACAAGCCTTCTTTGAGGTCAACTAATAAAGCTTCCAAGTAGTTGCTGGATAACGAACAAGAATTATGTTAGGAAAAAAAGACCTTCAAGACAAGGAAAAGGAATAGGAGGAAATAAATTTTTTTCCATAAGAAAGGCTAGCAATGGTTCATGGATTAATCTGTGGTCCTATATTATGTAATATAGTTATTAATAAATTACATTTGAAAATATATTATAAATGAACAGAAGATTACTATAGAATCAGGATATGAGTGCCTCAGGGGTAGAGTTAAGCAA
Organism: Eopsaltria australis; assembly: GCA_034509425.1. Lineage (NCBI taxonomy): Eukaryota > Metazoa > Chordata > Aves > Passeriformes > Petroicidae > Eopsaltria > Eopsaltria australis. The sequence continues at coordinate 2,125,549 of JAVTVJ010000508.1, forward strand.
GTAATCAAACTTTGCAGAAAATTAGTAAAGTTTGTGAGTAATTTCAAGAGGACCTATTTAAAGTAGGATATAGGAAACACCATGACAAACAAAACTCAAAAAATATTATCATTTCAGTCACCATGAAAACTTTATGGGCAGTTCAGGGAACTTATCTGATCGGTGTATGCCTTGTTAAAAAGAGAATTAAATATTCATATATTAACAAGACGGAGAAAGAATTTAAAACTTTCTAGTGTCAAGATACGAAATGAGGGTATGATTTCATACAAGATACTGTGTGTTGCCCTTGGAGAGATGTGGGGGAAAGCACCGAGGAACAAGAGCAGCATCTTAAAACTGTGCAATGGGAATTAAGTGTTATTTGCTTTAGAGAAGAAAGTAACAAAGAACAATTTAGAATCAGATAAAAGAAAAAGAGATGATAATGATCTGTTCTTGTCTTGCAAAGCAGAAGGATGGCCAAAATTGAAGGGAAGTGAATCCAAATTTTGTAAATAAAAATATATCTGCACTCACAGATTAAGCCAAGGAACTGGTGTCAGCAAGGTCACAAGTTTGACAGAAATCCAGTAGGGGATGGAAATTTATCAACCTAAGAAATGTATCCAGATAATCCTGAAAGAACTAAAAAACGCCTGGAACACAGAACCTCACTCATCAGAAAAAAATCCGATCTTGGAAAGAACGCAAATTCTTCAGATTCAGCTTTTGTACCAGACTTTAGGCATTAGGAATATGGAGGCTGTTTTCCTGGGGTCAGGTGGTCAGCTTTCTGACTACAGTGGAGTTTCTTGCCCCACTTTCCGAGGAGGCATAGAGTGTTGACAAGTGCCAGAGTAGCAGTTACTACAATAAATGAAGGGAATTTTTGGCAAACTGTTCTCTAGTAAGATATTTCCTGTGTTCCTGCTAAACCCTTTCTAGTTGGCAGGCCTTCCCTGGACTCCTCGGAGTAAGGCTGCCCTGGCTAGCCATTACCAGCCATTTCTAAGCCTACCTACCCCCAGCTGTTCCGGGTTCCAACTCCAGGGGAGGAGGGAAACTCTGGGCAAGTGTAGCCCTGGTTACTAGTCCGGAATGAACAGATTTTAAATATGCTAATACCCACTGATGCTTTTATGGAAAAAGTACTGAATAATCTTTTGGGCAAATACATTAGCCATGTCTCCCAAGATGGTAGTCACCTATCCATTGAGAGCTACTTGCATGAACCTGCACTTATGTTGTGTAATACCAGTATTTTCATCCTTCTATGGAAGGTCCTCATTGCATATGACTTGAGTAAATTGAATATATAGAAGTGCATTAATAAATAAATTTCACTGGTGCTGCATTTATTTTATGTAGTACTTCATTACTACAAACCATGTTTCTTCCCAAATCCCGACCTCCTGATTTTCCTTCTTCATTCCATCCTTTCTATCCTGTAATTCATCAACACAAGCTTCATGATACTGTTATGAATAATTTACTGAGGTGTGGAACCAAGATATTTCATATCATACACAATAGTTCTCTATTGAAATACTTATAATCCATAAGTAAAACTCAAATTAGACATTAACACAATTAAGATTGACTCTGTATACATAAGCATCACATAACCTTTTCTATAGCTTCAAATAAACTGGAACCCCCTAAACAGCACTGCTCCAAATTAGTCTGATTCAGGTTGGTGTCTGTTGCATACTTAGGTTCCCATTTAATTAATGAAGAATTGATCTAAAATGTGAAGTAAGAGTTTGGAACCAAATTTTCCTTTCTCAACAGGGATATATTAACAGAGGTCAGTATCTACATGTTAGTACTTCTAGTGTTAGAAAACGCTAGGAATGCTTTTAGGAAACATCAGACAATAATTTTACTAGCTGCAGTTTTTAAAATAACATCTATAAGGACAAAGCAGCTAAAGTTCACTTCTCCTTTACTGTTTTAACATCTTACTCTTTCCATTTAATTGTAATGAAGTGAGTAGTCAAAACTCACCTTTAACCCATCCTGTTTCCAAAGTTATTTGTGAAATCACTTCAAATTTATAATATAAAAAGTGTAATCTCAAAAACTGTAAAATTGGCCAAAATTTACTAGCTTAATATTTGTTTGTTGCATCCCTACTTGTTATTTTTAACTGCTTTCTGTTATGACTTTTAAATTAACTTGTAATTAGTATTATTTTGAAAGACTAGATTCTTTCTTTGTTATATGTCTATAGACTTCTAAGGAAATGAATCAGAAATACATATTTTGATTTAATTTCCTTTTTTGGGGGACTAACCTTAATATTATATGTGTTTATACATATATTGATATAAAATATTTTTATATAATATTTTTAACATACCATTCTGCATTAAGAAATAAAATTCAAGTTGAAAGATAAGCTAGGAACATCTCAGAGAAAAAAAAAGAAAATATTGCACCATTATATGATAAAAATGTAAAGGCAAAATGGTAGAGTTCAAACAGATATTGGAAGAAGCAAAATTTTATGCATCTTTGTGTAGTGAGAGCACTGTGTCAAACCAAATATTGGAAGATAGAAGGCTAGTGGAATTTTTCCTTTTCATCCAGGATACTGACAGTATTCCCAGCCCTGCCTCTTAAATCTGGAAGATGTGGTGACAACGACCCATTTAAATTAAACAGTTGAATTTGTGACTTGCTCATGTTAGGTGAAAAATGTTACCTATATTCATAAATGGCCCAGGGCCAAATTCAGCCCATACATATGCCACTTTCCAGACCACTGAATGCCTTTAAAATCAGAATATGGCCATCACACTTGATAAATTGTAAATGGATGCACACCTTCATTTTTCTGTGTTCAGTTATGCGTTCTTAAAGCACAAAATGAGCCGAGTACTGGACAGAGCATACCCCCCTGGAGCCACTCAGAAGACATATGGCATAATCCAAGGCAGGTGTTTGTAAATCCAAAAGATCACATTAGACCCCTTAGGCTACAATCTGAATGACAGCAGTGGGATTTTGTAGTTTATCTAGGACCCCAAATTGAGTTGTCACCCTTAATTTGTGGGATAACATCTACCAGGGGCAAAAACAAGTTAGAAACTTTTTCTTCTTTTGCAGGTTCAAGTATTCCAGTTGTTGAACTCTCTTATTTGTAATGTATGTGTTTAAATCATCATTTAACTGTTAGTTAAGCAACTTTGTTGTCTTTTTTTTTCTTTTAATTTCTGAGAAAAGAAATAGGTGTCCAGCGAACAGTCAATGACTATGAGATTGTCTGGGACATGCAGTTGTTCTTTTCCAACAGGATCAGTCGAACATATACTGAATTATGGAAACTTCTTTGATTGATGAGTTCGGATCAGCTTTGGCAGAAGCATATTAAAAGGGAGTAGATGAATACATATAGACCATTGAGCTTAGCAGAAAGTACTGCTCAACACTGTAAACTACCAACTTTATCATCTTTAAGTAAAAAATACAGTTTTTCTTCCCAACAAAGACTTTTTATAAAAGCAATAAGGTAACTGCATGAAGTGTGCTTATCATGATATAATCACACCCCAGGGGGAATGAGAGGTGCTCGGCTGCACCTCATGCTTTGTAATGACCCAGGGGTGTGATTATCTTATGATAACCACACTCCCTGTCATGCCTTATTGCTTATATATTCCACATGTCATAATGAATCCTGAAGCACTTTCTAGGCCTCGTAGCAAAGGCAATGACTTTGAAGTATAGGAAGTAGTCAGATTTTCTAGGTACATACAGATTAATATTGTATACATTAGGAGGAATTATGAATGACTACTTATCTGTACTAGCCAGGCCATAGTTTTTTAACTGTTTCTAGGTTCTGTAGGTTTCATGTGGTATTTTATGGGAATGTGCTTGAATTGTTCTCTGGAAATGCAGCACAAGAAGTATGAAAGCTTGACCACCATACTTCAGGACCGTGGGGAAAGAGAGCAGCAATGACATTGCCACCTTTGCACCTTCCTGTTGGGATAATTCTATAAAGGCATATAAAACTATAATAATCTGATTTTACCACAGAAATATTTTAATGTTTACAAGCTAGTTGATTGAATATTGAAGTAACTGAGTAAAAAACTCTGAACTTTGATATGCAAAATTTTTTCAGAGGAAGGAAAAGAGCTTGAGAGACCTGTATTTACAATGCTTACTGAATGTCTCATCAACTTCTGTTTTACTGAAGCAATATGAAGGAGTCGTGTATTGTTTGGAAACATTATTTTTAAAAAATCTGCACTTTAATAATAAAAATAGTAATAAATCCTAATGAAAATGATTGAGGTTAATAACAGGTCCATAAGGAACTCGGAGATCAAGAGGCTTCTGAATTCCCAATTAAGGGTTGACATAAAAGACAACAGGATAATAAACTAAGCAATTATCTTTGATATACCTTATGGTATAATAGCACCACAGGGTGAATCTGTACCTCAGGGAATGGGATTCTCAGTAACTTTGCAACCTTGTTAATCTGATGTATGTAGCAGTCAACATTTAAATACTAGTCCACTTGTCAGGAAAATCTACAGTACTGTTTTCTTCCTGTCATCATAAATGGGTTTATAAAGATGATGGCCTATCATTATGGCTATTGATTCGTAGCAAGCGTCAACTCTGAGATCAGCTAAGTTAACTGCAGGCCACCACAAAGAACTCTGCATGTCTAAAATAAAGCTTATTTAGTCCTATAGTGTGCAAATGGAGTATTACTGATTACCATAAAGGTCAGACATGCACGTTTTAACTGGTGGTAATGAGTGGTTTTAAAGATGTTTGAGTCTTTTCTTAATCTTGCCATGTCACAAGCCTTCTATTGTTATGCACCAAAGAATGTGCCTTTAATTGAACCATTTGCCCCATTTTATCTTGATCATAGAGTGTGTTGTATGATGTTAGTGGTGATAAATGCCTACCATATGTGCTAATAATTACTAGCCTTCAGTATGCTGCATAGTGAAGTAACACAAAGTTTATCTGTAAAACAAAAGGCTCCAAAATGTTGAAAGGAATATTCAAATAGTTTTGTGTACTGTATCAAACTGCTCTAAAGTGAGCTCTCTGAAAGGGGAGTGTAAAAACTGAATAACTTTCAATTCTGAGTAGTAAAAATAGTCTTTCACAATTCCACGTATAAAAGTTATGAGCAATTGGTTCCTCTTATATTTAATAAGAAAGAGCTGTGTTAAAAATGGTGAGGTCAAATACTTGAGAATGGTGATAACCACAAATACTAAAACAGTTGCATAAAATACTATTTGTGTGTGCATGTGTGTATTTCGAAAATAATGAGAAGAAAACTACTAGTTCTCAAAGTCTGAGTGTGACAAAGTCAGTATCACTGCAAATTTAGCCCCCCCTCCATTGTTCAAGGCTATGTCTTTAATGTAGAGTTATTTATAATATCCTGAAATAAGGCCTTTCCAATTCCCTTCTCTCCCCATCAGATAAAAACTAAACAATGTCATCAGTGTCTCCACAGAGGTGAGAAATTTTACAAGATAATGTAAATTACAAGATCAGTATGGTGTGCTAGTGTATCGTTTTTGAGTTGTTCAGTTTCAAATATCAATGAAAAGCTCCTTGAAAATGTAGAGAGTTCCCTTGTCTTTGCATTTTTTATTTTAAAAGCGTTCCAAAATATTGATGTTACCACCACAGGGGTTATCTAAATTTTTTTATCATTATTCTCAGCAGTTTCTTCTTTTTCCTTTTCTTTTTTTTTTTTCCAGAGAGGGGTCTTATATTTGCCAAATTTTACTTTTCTTGAACTACTTGTAAGTCTTTTGTAGCATTTCAGTCAAACAATAGGCAAAAATGCAAACCTAAGTGGAACAAATGAAACTTTTCTGAATTCTTTCACAAGCAAAAATTCTCTAAGATGAAACCGTCTGGGTTCGTATACCTCTACCTGATATATAAATGTCCTGAAACCAAATAAGAAAAAAGGAAAAATGGGTTGACTTGTTTTTTGTTGGATTGCGGTTTTTATGCATATCAAAGTCAAATGAACAGCAAATTGAGAAGAATTCACTTATGGTTAGAATCCAGCGATACTCATAACTACATAATTGTGTAAATCTGTCCTTATTTATGTGAACTTCTTGTAAGATTTACTTCAGGGTATAACCTGTGAAGTGTTAATGATCTTACACTTGCAGTTCTGACTGTCATATCAAATTACAGTACTGTTGGGTTTATTTTTCAAGTAGTTGCAAAATGGATTAAACTTAGTTACATCTACTACTAAGCAATTCATTAAATAGGTTAGAATCATTGCTGATTATTAAAATTAGTAATCTGATATCAGTGGCTGAAATATATGATTCTGCTACCAATACATAATTAGATGCTTTTTAATACCATCATGCGTAAAAAAGGTTTTTCATTAAGTTATACTGTGATTCAAATAATTTTATGTTATGTTAATTTAACAAAAAAATCTGGATACTCAAATTGGTAATAAATATAAAAAGCTATCAGCTAGTTATCTTCCTCAAGAAAGAAGATGTTTTCAGGTAGTTTTACATGTAGAAATGTATGCTTCCGTATGCCCTCAATAGAAGTGTGTGGTAATGCAAAAAACTACAGATTTTTAATCCAAATTATTAAAGTTTCTGATTCTGCTTCTGTTCTCATAGAGTATTTCTGCTCCATGTTTGTGGTATAAGTGTTCCTAATGTACTCAAGTAAAAGAAGCATCAACCTTTCTTTTGATATGTCAGTACAGCCGGAAAATTATTAATTGGGTTATTTAGGACTCTTGAAATTGGTAAATACTGATGTTTATTTTGTTTTTTTTTTAAGATTGATCATGCAGCAGGAAAAGTTTCCACAGAAAACATGTTTTTTAGGACAGGAACAGCAAGCTACCAAGTGAAACTATGTCATGGTTTGACACCAGCCCAATACCAGGCACCCACAAGAGTCGCTCACTCACCCTCCCCTGCCACAGCTGGGCAGAGGAGAAAGAAAAAAATTAACAAAGGGTTCGTGAGTTGAGATAAGGACTGGGAGAAAACACTCCAAGGGCAAAACAGGCTTGGCTTAAAGTTGCAAAGTGACTTTATTGCTAACAGAATCAGAACAGAATAATGAGAAGAGGCCCTTAAAAACACCTTTGCTTCCCCCAACCCTTCCCTCCTTCCCACTGACTGCAGGGACACAGGACATGGAGGTTTGATCACTTCATCACCTGAGGTTTTCTTTCGCTGCTCTGGGAGAGGAGTCCTTCCCCTGTGAAGCCATGAGGTCCCTTCCCACGGGAGACAGTTCTCTGTGAACTTCCCCAGCATGGCTCCAAATCTCACAAAGAGCAGTCCTGCCAAAACTGCTGCAATGTGAGTCCCTCCCAAGGGCACACAGTCCTCCCAAAACTGCTGTGGTGTGGGTGCAGACCTCCAAGGACAGGCTGCTCCAGCCTGAAAGCAGGGCCCTCTCTCTCCACTGGATCACAGCCACCTCCAGGCATCCACCCACTTCGGCATGGGCAGCTCACCCACAGGCTGTGGCTGAATCTCTGCATCCCCTGTGGATCTCTGCATTCCCCGTGGATCCCCATGGGCTGTGGGTGAATCTCTGCATCTCCCATGGATCCCCATGGGCTGCAGGGGCACAGCTGCTTCACCATGGCCTTCACCACGGCCTGCAGAGGAATCTCGGCTCAGCCCCAGGAGCACCTCCTGCCCCTCCTTCTGGTGTCACCATGTTGTTTTCCCTCACATGTTCTCACATCCTCCACTTCTCTGTCTAGAAACAAACTGTGTGTCTTTGTTTTGATTTTCTTCTTAAATATGTCATCACAGGGGTGTAACCAACCTCTCTAATTGGCCCAGCCTTGACCAGCAGCGTGTCCATCTTCAGCGCCATCAGGGATTGGCTCTACCGGACATGGTGGAAGCTTCCAGCAGCTTCTCACAGAAGCCACCTCTGTAGCCCCCCTGCTACCAAAAACCAGGCCAAGCAAAACCAACACAAACAACATTTCTTGTACTTCCAGATTTTTCAAGGGAATATATGTCTTCTCATTATTGTAAGCAGTCTCCTGCAGAAAACATTGAGAGAATAATAAGGGTATAAGAGCCAAGATATTGACATGGTATTAATTTTTCTAAAACTTTTTGGAATGCTTCTCCTTTTCTGTTCCAAGAGCAGATGTTACTCTCTGCAAGTGCTCCCAAGCCAGTACTCTCTGATTTTGTAAGGGGACTGAATCTCCACCTACTTGCTTTTTTTCAAATATCTTCCTGGAAAAATCTGGGTAGACTATAATATTGCTTGAAAAAGCCTTCACCACTTTGTAGACTGAGTGAGAAAGGGAAATAGTTTCTGATTTTTAATTAGAAATTATTTTTTAAATTACCAATAAATTTGTAACTTCCTAAGACAGAAAATCAAAGTTTTTAAGGGAAATAATCTCAAACAATGGCCTCAGATCTCAAGTAGATGCTCTTTGCTTGTTTCTTCAGCCTTTTGGATGTTCCTATCTGTCACCCTGAGCCTTTCCACTCTTCTGAAGATTGTGCAGCTTCTCGTTTCAAAACTGTTGCAGCTTAATAAGTGAAAGCCATGAAGCATTATCTGTACTGTGTTCTTTCTGTATGGACAAGGAGCAGCAGCTGAACTTTGTTCGGCCTCAGCCAAACACAACTTTCTTGAGATGATTTCATAAAGATGAAGAAGTTGCTGGGGATTTCCAAGTTACATAAATTCATAACTTTACTGCTTTAGTTGATTTTAAGACCTGTTAGAAGACCTGCCAGTCAAGGTATAATAAGAAGTTGGTGACTATTATGCAGAGACATTTTCATGGTTTCTAGATATTCTAATGAAAATTTATCTCTATCTTTTATATGCCACTATTTATTGTTGAAATGTACAGGCATTCAGGATATATGAGCATCCCATCATCCAGGAAGGACAAAAGAACAAATAAAAGAGATTTATTCTTCTTTACCTCAAGTAGTAGTACCTATATGCTCTTGTAGCCAACTAACTTGGAATTTATTCCCACCAAGGACCCATGTGTGTATATATGTATATACTGATTGGCAGCTGACCTTTGAATAAGAACTTTTGTGAAACTTAGATGACAGTGGGAAGGGAGTTTCTGGTTCTCTGTGTGTGTACTCGTATTGCCCCAAGTGAATGAGTGTCCACAGAGAAGGCAGGCAGTTATTAATGATGATAGGAAACTCTTCCTTAGGTTTAATGGAATGTAATAATCACCATTTTAGTTTCTGTAAAACCAGAAATTAAAATGGTGGACAGCTGCATTTTTCCATTTTTTTAAAATCCTTAGATTGTATGCCCGTAGCTGAAAATTTAATACCTCTCTGCATGATGCTTGGATCTCTTTTGCATGACAACTTTAAAAAGGGAATTACTATGAAATTATATTTAAGAGGCGTTCAAGCCTTTTGCTGTCACAACATAGGCAGGAGGTACCATAAATATAAGCTTTTATTAAGGATAGCAGAAAGTCTATCCCATGAGGATAGTATCCTATTGAATATATGGGATCCGTTTAGATGTTTGATGTTGCAGGTATAGAGATTAGGTTTAATAGAAATACATGGCTAGAGATGAATGTCCCTAAAATAGAAACCTTATTTTTTTTATTTATTTCTGGAGACACCTAGAAGAGAAAGAAACAAACAGTTAGAGTCTAAGACTTCTTGTGATTTTACAGTGCAGCTGATTGCAGTCCTTTGGGCTGAGCTGACCCACAGCACAGAAGAGGAGCCCAAACCTTGTGCCTCACACAGAGGGTGCATAAGGGACCTGGAAAACCATGGGTAGAGTGGTCATTGTGGTGTCTGGAACTCTAATCCACACAACTTCAATACTGACAATGCAATTATTGTTGTAGTTCCTATAGGAACCCTGGAATAAGAGAGGTTTTCTTTTGTGTGTATGTAGAAGTGTACTTCCAGCATCCTTCTTCTTCATGTACCAATTTTTGAGCACTAGGCACAGGTATTGTGCTCTTACAACAGCTCACAGAATCTGCCAAGTTTCATTGCACAATGTTTTTAATTCTTTTGATGTCTTTCAGTGGTACAATGACAATTATTGCTGATTAAAAGTAAACGTGTTCTTTACCATTCTCTTTTAACCACATTGTAATTCATTATTTTAATATATTTTGTTAAATGTAGTGAGATCTAAGTCTATGGTGTTAAAAATATTTTACTGCTCTTTGTGCTTGAGGCATTTCTAGCAAGCTAAAAGATCTTTACAGGCATTGACAAGTTGTACTGTGTCTGTGGAGAAATGATTTAGAATAAAGAAAATATATTTTTAATATACAATAATAAACAAAGATTTTTGCTGTGAATTAATAGAATTAATATTTAATAAAATCCCTGACTTATTTTGTTTATGCAGCTTCTGTCTCTGTCAGTTTTGTCCATTGCTCACTGCTATTGCCAGTCAAAGAGCATAAAAGTGATTTTTTTTCTTAGAAACCCTGCAATTGATCAAAGTGCACGTCTTTTACAAACCTCTCAAAATTCATAATACTGGTGGTAAGATGTGGCGCATGGGTTTTTTTTAAAGCCAATTTTCATTTTAATGTTTTATCAGTCCTTTTGTGTCACTGTACAAAATGATACAGGGTGTCTGACATCAAAATCAGCAATACAGATTGCCTTTAAAAATAAAGAATGTGTTGCCTGTGTCTGAGACCTAGTTATGTCTCATATATAACGGAAGGCACCTTTTGTTCTTTAGTTAATTAGCTCATTATACTGTAGGTACATAATTCTTTAAGTAAATTCATTTGAACAGGAATCAGAAAAAAGTTATGGATGATAAATTCAGACAGTGCAAAAATGTTAAAGATGTTGACTTTCCATGAAAAATGCATGTGGTAGCATGAAAGAATTAAAGCTTGTGGAACAAATGCTCCTGTAATGTTTTAATTCCTATCAGCAGAAAGACTTTCTATTGTTTGTAAATAAAAAGGAAATATTTCACTGTGGCACTTCCATCTGTTACCTTAACAATAAGTGAAGTCATGCAGTTAATCACAGCATTTTCTAAAAAAGGAATTAAACTCGAAGCTCTGCTCTTATATCCCCATGCAGTTATAAAACACTTACCCACCAAGAACAACTGATTCTGACTGTTAGTGTTGTGTTTTAATTCCAGTATGGGCTAGTTCAGAACTCAAAGACATGGGTTTCCTACTGAGTGCTGAGATCTGCTGCCAGGAATGGCTTCTGTCCAAGGAAATGTGCTACCTTTTCAAGATAAATGTTGCTGGGTGAAAGAAGAGGGGGACTGCAGAATGTGTTTGCTTGCAACATATTTAGTGATATTTAATCTTCCAAGTATTTAATTTAATTTTGCCATCAAACACAAAAATAAAGGGGAACAGAAAATCTTGAAGCTAGCTTCATGGCTCAGACCTCTAATCTTTTCTAATACTTGTGGTTTGCTCTTCTGAGGACTGTGATTCCTGTCAATGTGAGGCTCTCAGAGCTGGCACTCAGGCTATCAGGGCCAGCACTGCCAGGCAAATTTTCATTTGGGCTGCTAAATAAAAGCTGCTTTTACAAATTTCAACTTTGACTGCCTTTTTTTTTTTTTTTTTTTTTTTTTTTAGTTTTTATTTTTTTATTAAAGACATTGATCTTCCCTAGGGAAGAGAATCTGGGGTAATAGTGGCACATACTGGGAAGTCTAAGGTCATTGCAGCTCACCTTGAACTAGACAATATGCTATTTTGGAAACCTTATCGCTCTGGGGATTTTTTGCCGGTGAGTTTACACGGTCATCTGGTCTAAGCATCCCTAGTGGTGATGTAGAGACAGTAAAGTGTTATATTCATTATAGAGAATTCCTGAGGAAATCCGAAAAAACAGTTCAAAGGCAAACAGCAGTTTAAAGAATGTCAGTGACACTTCATATTGCTTCTCAGAGTGGGAGCTGCTGCAGTGAAAACATAGCCTAGATGAAGCTTACCTTGCTTTAAGTGAGGGAAATTGTTTCCGCTAAAAACCAAAAAAGTTACATGCAAACTATGCAATCTTTACCTTATAACACAATACACATAGATTTGGGAAAGGTGGTGTATTTTAAAATATGCATATGATTGACTCTGCAACCACCTTATGCATGAAGCCCTCATCTTCCTTAAGAAATGAAGGATATCTGAACTAGGGGCAAATATTTTACAAAATTAAAGCTAGGTAAAGGCTTTTTTGGCTCCTGTGCCTGAGATCCTCTCCTATTCCTGCCCTAAAATGGAAGCACCCTCTGCTGGCTCCTATGGTACATGATTTTATATCTTTACACGGTGGTATCTTTACACAAGGTGCTGGTCAAATTGCTCTGACTTAGGTTTCTGCTGATAATTTCTCATCTGCAGAGTTCAGTTTGCTACTCCAAGTAATACCCATACAGCTAAATGCACAGGAGTTCTTTCTCTTTTTATGATTTATGGTAATGATTCCATTGTTAAGCCAGGATCAAAGACTAGATGAATTATCTTGAAATTAGTCTTGCTGTTTCATGTGTACAGATAGAGCAATTTATACTCACACTCCTTCCTGAATGGTTTTTGTTGATTTGTAAAACATGTTACCTTGAGCAGAAGTACAGGGAGGCATTTGGAAACTTTTCTAAGCATTAAGACACAGCAAAAGAGTAAACAAAACCATGTTTTCAACTGATCACAGTTGAGTAGATTATTTCAGTTTTTTGAGTCAATTAGTTAATTTTTATATTGCCTTGTTCAAGTTTGCATGTTTTTCTGCTGTAAATGTAAGTACAACATGACTGTCCATGTGTTTCTATCATGTTTGGCCATCAGCATTTTATTATTTTCATATTTTCTTCCCTGTTTTTTTTAATAAAGTAAAAATCCCAAACCAAGTGATTTTCATATGTATTTCATATGAAATGCTGCATCAGATTGCACTAGTCATATCAAGGGAAACTGAAGGAGTAAGTTTGAAAGTATCTTAGAAACAAGTATATTTCAGTCTACAATATAAAATGGACAGGACAGGATGGTTCAAAGGCTGTTCTATTCTTTTCTAGTTGCTTTTTTGCCAAAAATGGCTTTCTCTTGCCTTAGCCCTCTCAAATAGAGCTGAATTATATAACACTGCATTGTGGCATGTATTTTCAAATTTGGTCCTAAATGAGGAATAAAATGGCTTGATCAGGGATGGCATTGGAGCACACGCCTAAGAGCTGAATGTGTGCATGGCTATGTGCTCAGATGGACTGAGCTCTTGAGCACTAGTATTTCTTCAACCCAGTTTCCAAAGAGATTTCATCTGTTCAACACAGCTTTGAATATTATAGAGTACATTTTTAAATAATCGTAGCAGGAATTTTGAGTTCCTCCCGCCAATGAATCTATCAAAAATATTTGCTGTAGCAAAAAGGGAAACTCATCTTGGTTTTGCTTTATTTTTAGAGATCAGTTTGGAGAACAAAGTGAAAGATGGATCTCCCCCAGGCTGTCAGCTCTATGACAGCCCAAGAACTAAAGATGTGGCCAGAGTCTGGGCTGTGGGGCAAGCTGAGTGAAATAGAGCCTTCTTCTCCACAGCTTTAGATTTTCATGATGGAATTCACTGTCAGGGTGAAGTGAGAGAAAACCATCAGTATCTGCATTTCATCATGGAACATGGTCAGAATGCCCAGCTGGACCACAGAAATTAAATCTATTGGCATTTATATCTTTCTTCCCCTCATGTGGAGTGTTTAGTGCCTAAACTCGACCTAGAGTACCAAAAGATGTTATGCCTATACAATGTTAACCGGAGAGTGGGTTATAATATTTAGTGTCCATTTAGATGCTTAGTGTCCATTTAAATATTACTTTAACAATGAGAAATGGTCTTCAGGTCTAAAATATCATCTTAAAATAATGTAGATTATCCCTAGAAAAAAAGTGGAAGTGTAGCTATGAATAGAAATTGCTTAGAGTGCATACGCATTTAAGATCTATACCTGTTTGTTTATTGCAGGAAACTTAAATCTCTTTTCTTGGTCCTGCAATCCACTTCACCTTCCAAGGCCCTCTCCTACAACTCCTGGGTTTTGTGTTAAACCTTAGTTTGCAGCATCTGAATGTTGAAGTGTTGCCATTTTCAATTACATCTAGCAGCTTGACACTTCTCTGAGATGATCTTACAGGACTGACCAGCATGCCTAACTTGGGAAATTTTAGTGAATAGCCCAGCACCCTGATTTTTGTGTGTCTGTAAACATTATCCCGTTTTCTAGTTTTCTATTGCAGTTAAGACCTATTTTAGTCATCTAGGCCACTCTCTAGAAATATGTCTGAGTCATTTGAGAGTGATGTGCGAATATGTTAAATCTGAGAATTACAAAACATGCAAGTTCAAGGTAATTTTTTTTCAGTATATTTTTCCTGGCTTATGTTGCTCCATGTGATTGTGCCTTGTGTGTAAATAGACCTATTTAGGTCATATTTGAGAATGGAGGCTTAGGGATACACTGGTTGTTTGCATTTGTCATGAAGTGGGTGGTTATCCCATGACATTTTTCCTAATGAACCACAGTAGAGCGCTCAGAGAATACTGACATTCCTTTTGTAGAAGTATTTCTGTAACTTTTATAAGACTGTGAGTTGTGCTCTCTTCATTAAGAGGTGGAGACAGGAGAAAAATCAAAAAGGGAGTCATGTTGAGTGAATGAATGTTGGAGTAGTCATATGGATGGTACCGCTGCAGCTACTCCTTTCTTTCTGAAAAATGGTCAAGCCCAAGGGAGTGAGGATTCACAGACTCATAGAATTCTTTAAGTGTGAAAGACCTTTAAGATCACCAAGCCCAACAGTTAACCTAGCACTGCTAAGTCCACCACAAAACCACATTTCTTTCTTTCAAAATTTCAACTTAATTTTAGGAAATGACACCTAAATGCCAAGAAACTTTTGTGGCTTCAGTCTGTATTCCTTGAAACACATATACATTCTCCAGTGCTCAAACTATGTCTTCTAGACATGAAGGCATCTTTTCTAAAATCTTCATAATGGGAGTAGTCTGTATATTTAAGTTTCCTCTGCATTTAACTCTCTTAAATTATATTGTTATTTGTAAAGGATATTTTTTGCTTAACAGGAAAGATTGAAAATTTCTTTAAATGGAATGTAGTTAGTCCTCCAAACCGAAATATGTTTGCATTACAAAATTCTACACTTAAAAAAGCTCTATCCATAGGCAAAAGTGGAATTTAAAACCCCTCAAAAGGATGAAAATTTGACAGAAAATTCTGCATAAAAATAGGTAAGTGCAGGGAATCAAAAAAAACCAAATCAACAAGGTACCCATGTATTTCTAGTTTCATGTTCACCACGTGGTGCTTTGGGACACTATGTTTTTGCACAGCAAATATGGGCCATAAGGAATATGTGTGAGGACTAACAGAGCCCAGGTAAATGCTACCTGATGATGCTCAGTCTGCGACTGCTCTGTGGAGCCAGGTAAGAGTTGGACTTGTTGCCCACCATGGTGTGCCCTACACGACAGATCTGATGTCCAAAGCTTTGCAGAACTTCTACAAACCATCATTATTCTCCTGATACAGTCGGTGAAGATGAGGCAGGGAGTTTAGTGGTTCACTGATGTTCAAACTCTATGTAGTTTTAAGAGCAAGAAATAAAACTTCTAAGTCCCAATTTCCATTCTTCTGTTCATCCCACTAGATTTTGCTGTCTTACAGCACCACATAAAGGGAAGATGAACTAATTTCTATTTTTTCTTTCCTACAGTGGTACTACCTAAAAATAACTAAGACGATTTTTCTATAAATTAATTTTTTAAAGTGTGACTATAGGACAAGCAAGTAAGATTCACAAAATATTCTTAAGATTTTTATTATTTTATACCACTGCTGATATAGTAGTTTGTTGCAGAAACGCTGAATTGCTACACATTACCATAATATTGATTTTCTTTTTTGTACAGGCCACCCTACAATTCACAGCATCTCTGTTTTTTCTTGTCACTGGTGTGGATGTATTGTGCTTATCTTGAAACTTAAACAGTAAGTGCTACTGCAGCTTCCTTTGTCTGTTATACAAAGGAAATAAACATCCTTTTGTTACCTTTGCTACTGTACCTTGAAAGTGCAGCAAAATGGAATTACAAAGTGTCTGATTTCTTGAGTTCCTCTTCTGATGAGCATGCTTACAGCTGGACTGCATGGTTCTAGTAGTTTTACAGTAGAAAAAAAAAGGTACTGTTTATCCCCACTAAAATCATAACCTAGTGTAATATTAATCCTCTTTCAATGTTCTGCTAAGAGGGAAATGGGGTTCTGTCTCAATATGTTAGTTTTTAAAAGACAAATTACTGCATCTACCCTATATACTGTGGTGACCAGGTGGAACCCTAAAATAGTTGATAACATTTGATACCAGAGGGGAACATTTTAGTATTTGATTATTTGGTTTTACTTTATTTTAAAATTAAATTAAATTTCTTTTAACATTACTCTTCTTACAGAAAGCTAGCATCTCCTGCAGATATCATGATTTGATAACACTGAACCCAGGGTATGGCCTTTTCCTAGATCAAAGCAGCAAAGGTTTCAGTTCAGCAGCATGGATTTGAGGACATTTTATTCCCCAGCTGCACCTTCTGATGCCAAAGAATGTCCCAATGCCCTGTGCAAATTTGACAAGCAGAAGACACCAGATAGAGTGAAATTGCATTCAAAAGAGCTTAAAATCTTCATAGGAGGACCTTGTTAACACTACTTCTACACCTTAAGATCTGAAATCATGTGTTTTGATGGAATATAAACTTATGGAAATCATTTTGAGAGACGTAAGTGTAGCCTTACTTAAAAAGAGGAGCAGTGCTTTGCAAAATCCCTCAAGAGAGCCTGAGCTTCTTCATAGTAATGAAGAAATGTCAGTGGAAGTTGATGGTGCGTGTGTGCATGTGTATGCATGTTGCAGGGAAGGGGAGAAAGGAAGGAGGCAGCCTCCAGAATTTTTACATTTCAAATGTCTTGTGGAAATCACTTGTGTACTCTAACACATGGTCCCAAACTCTTTCTGTGCTATTAAAAACGGTCTGCATACAAATCAGTCTGCTGTAAAAAATTGCTTTGACAATAGCAGTTTTAAGTGGTTGATGGCTTCAAGTATGCAGGATCTCCCTTGGCTCTTGATCCAGTGTGTAAGGAAGGATGTTTATCTGTTATACATGCATTCCTGTGATGGTAAAATAGAGCATATTCTTCTCTGTTATTTCTCCTCTGGTTTAGTCTCCATGTCTTTTTGAGGCAGATGAAAGTATTGTTCAGTTTATACAGCATCCCTATCTGTTAGAAATTGTGTAATGTCTCCTCTGAAAACTGCAGAAGTTAACTGAAACATTTCAGAAACTTGAATGGGCTTTGAATCTCACCCATATTCCTTTCCTCAGTTTATTTGCTGGTACATTTTGCTCCCAAAATATAATCATGTACATCACACTGTACAGACAATTTGTTTTTATACGAGCCCTCTTCAGTTATTTAATATCTCATCTGGTAAAACATAAGGCAAAGACTGCTAAGCAGAGTTTGTCCGTGACAGGAAGCCCTGTACCTGGACACAGACCCATAGGTTTGTCTGTCCTTGGACAGCAAACCAGAGCCGCCTTCTGAATTTTATCAGCCTTTCAAAAACACAACTTTGCTTAAGTATAAAAACATTTAATATCTGGTGACCCAAGTCCCATAGTTTGTAAAGGGTAAGGTATGTTTTCTACAAACTAACTAAACCATTTTACATGCTTCTAAAAATTTTTTTTGGTTGAATAAATCATTGAAAAAGAAACATACACTAAACTGAGAAACTTAGAGTTTCAACAGGAAAAGAATCTGTGAGAAAAACTGTAAGAAATTAGAACTTAATTTTGAGGAGTGAGTGCACAAAATCCCCAAAACACTGGATTGATTTTCCAGAGCTTTATTCTGATTTTTCTTGTTCCACAGAGTGCCGTTTGCCTCACAGTGTGAAGCATGCTACCATACCATGTTGTTTGCCCAGGCACTGAGCAGTTACTTGCATCAGACAGCTGCCGAGAGTCACATATGAGTGATGCTGGCTAACACTGCAGCATAATGTGGGCTCTTCCCTGCCTGCCCTCCCTTACAATTCTCTAGGTGCCTGTTCTCCAAAAGAAAGTTGAATGTATTGTTAGAGCTTTTGCTATTGTTGCTTTGGCTTTTAGAAAGTTAACTGAAACTTGGAGAGCTGAGTGCCTGTACTATTTTATGACCCTTAAATTCCTGGTATTGCCTTTTTGTGCTGCCTATTCCAGACTGAAAAATTTTGAATAGGATTTGCACCAGGGACCTTTAATGCATCATTTTACCCCTCTTTATTACACCATGGCAGCCAAGCATGTCAAGTGTTATAATCGTAGGGTTGGTAAAAAGGGGAGCTATAAAGTTGGAAGTAGCACTGTATTAGTAGCCATCGTGAAAGAGTTTTAGGGAGATGGAGTGAATGACAATTTTAAGTTATTAATCTTGTTCTGTGATTGCTCACATAGCTTCTGGTACACTGAAATCATTAATTTTATGCAAGAAATAGGCTCTTTCCTTTTGCAATTTATTAGTGCTCATCCTTGTATTTTCTCATTTAGAAATGGCTTAACTTAAGGCAACATGAAAAGATTGCTGGATGTGGAAAGAACTTTGTAGTGCGCTGCATCGCGATTGTTCAGACTTCAAAGCAACCATTAGAAAAACTGTAAATAAGGACTAAGGCATAAAAATATACCAGCACCTGGGAATACTCAGCACACTGCACACCAGAACAGAATCCAAGCCCTGGCAAAGAGCCAGCCGCCGGGGATAAATCTGGAAGGGCTTAATGCATGCTGAAGAACCGATCCACTTCGAAACAAACTAGGTGGGTGTACTTATCTCCTTGTCACATACTATAGCAATTTCGCTACTTTGAATATAAAATAGGTCTTGTCACCACGTAATAGACCGCAACCTAACAATCTGGGTGCACAGAGCTAAAACTCACAGTTTATAGGTACTGCTCACACCCATCCAAAAAGAATTTTTTGTGTGTTTATAATTTTTAATGGGCAGTTGGGTAGGGGCATTCAGACCTATGAATGTAGTTCAATGCCTTTACAGAAAGGGGAAATGCTGTACTGGAAGTTGAGGGAGGTGTACACTAATAAGTCTGAGTCATAAAATGGCATAACGAAAGTCCTGGATGAGTAATTTGTAGAAGTTGCCATAGTTATACAACAAAACATGAAGTTTCTGTTTGTAGAAGGACAAATTAGCTGTTTCCTGCTCTATAGTGAGTTTTACAGGTTGGCTTAAAATGTTTTTTGGCTGTTAAATCTTACGTAAAAAATTGGCAGATGAGCTGTTGCTGTTTGAAATTTAAACTACTGTCTCATGTCAGAAAACAGACCATATGTATACTTTCGAATCTGAAGCAAGGAAAAAATCTGGAGATTTTCAGCATCATAGCTGAGCAGCAAAACTTTGAGATATAAAAGCTTTCCCAGTCAAAGGGATCTGTAGAAAGTAATTATTAAGTATAAAATGAAATGTTAGATTTCTGTTAGGCTTTCTCGATATCCTAGTTTCTCTTTTCCTTCAATATATATTTCTCTATTGTTGCAGGTTTCACTGGGGAAAAGCCAGCTTCAAATTTATCCCTAAGCTAAAACCCATAAAATGTTTGACAAAATACTAGATATCTTGGAAACTGTGTTAAATATAAACTCTCTTGTTGCTGGTGTATATTCTTTATGCATTGCACGTGCAAATTCTGTTCAGATATAATAAAAAGATATTACCCAAATATAAGAAGTATTAACCAAATATATGTCTTTTAGATCTCGGAGTCTTTTGAAGAGCTGCACAGTCAATGCCTATGTGTACATGTAGACCTCTGCAGATTTTTCCTTGGAACTGTGGTTTTTGGTGCTTAAACAGCCATTGTCATCCCCTCTACTTTTCCTCTTCTTGCTCCTTTCTTCCTCCATTTACACACACCCATTTCACTGTTTCAATTTTTGGCCTGCGTATGAAGTTATTGATAACTGTGCAAATATGATGTTCAATAAAATCCTTTTACTTCTGCAAACTCTGCTAGTTACAGAGACTGTTGGCTAATAAAAAAGCACCAGTGGTATTTGTATAGGATTGCTATCTTACAAAATCTTTCACAGGAGAAGGATGCAGCTCGTTTATTGAAGACAAATCTCTTTGAATCACACTGATTTTTGCTTGTTAACCCTTTATGTCAGGAGAGCTGCTCAGTAAGAGTCATGAGATGACCTTCCAATATGTGCTTCTGTGACTAGCTAATAATTTCCTGTGTGGAATGGAGGTTTCCTTCTGGGTGATCAGCAGGTAGATTAATACCTGTTGAACAGTGCATTAAAAATGGCAATTAAGTCATGTACAGGATCTAATATTGTGCTCTTGAAAATCAGGCAGTCCACTTCAGCCTGGACATTTGGCATAACAGCAGGTTTAAAGGGGAGCAGATCGTAGTGCAATGGTAAGATATGAACCTGATTTTTTGTCTCTAATGCAATGTTTTGTGTACAACATGTGAAGAAACTTTGTTGTTTCTAAACAAGCTCTGGAATGCAACACTGTGGTTGCTTGTTAATTTCTGCTGCAAATACTGTCTGCAAATAAATCTGCCTTTTGACTAGGGATGAATACTATAGGTTTTTTATAATTGCTGTTTACTGTATTTTTAATATTCTAAATATCTCCCATTGTGTTCTTTTTGGAGGATAAATACTTCCCAGCAGCATAACCTCAAAAGAAGACAAACATACTAATAGGAATGATATTGGCTATTCTTAATTTTTATAAATCTGCTGACAAAATATTTAGCACAAAAGGAAACTTCAGGGGGCTAAACACATGATTTATGTTGCTTTCACTTAATAATTTGAGTTTGAAAGAGGAGACATATACTGAAAAATACTCAAATACTTGAAATAATTTATTGCAAAGTTGACAATATTTATGTTTTAATAAGGAAAAAATAATACTGAAATATATGTGCTTCTCAATGTAGGGTAATTTAAAGAGAAATCAAAATACACACATACATTGCTTGTTTGATTTTGGGTTTGGTTTTTTTTGTTTGTCTTTTTGTTTTTGCTTTGAGGCCCAAATTAATTGTCTTGTTTCTGATATGAAGGCAAAAAACCAATTTATTATTCCACTTGTAAGGGAAATTAATGCTTTAATCTGTGTTAGTAGATCTAAGAAGCCAGAACACCCAGCTAAGATGTTTAGAATTTTCTCTCTTTATGTGTTATATGTATGATCATTAAATAATGGTAGAAAACAAATTGGTCTCTAAATGTAAAGATCAAATGGAGAAAAGACAAGGACATGTCAGATTGCCCCAGCCTGGCAGCCTCTATTGTCCCAATATCAACTGCAGAAAACTGTCTTAGGTAGTGCAAAGTATTTAACTTTGTCTGACTTTGCTAAATTTCTCTGGGAGTAGTAAGAGAGCCAAAAATGTGCTGGTAAGTATTATTAGGCATATTTTTGAGAATACATCACTTCATATAAGCCATCAAAATATCTGTTCCTTACTACCTTCTATTGGATGAATAACCCAGACCATGGATCTCATCGCCAATTTCCCCTCATACTACTGTATTTTTTACCATGCTTTATTGCAAAGTTCTCACAGGTTGAGAACACAGTTGCACATGGCATCACTCTTTTTTCCTAGTCACTTAATTACATTAAAGTAGCAAATACACTGAGATACTTGGCATTAGTGTCCTCTCTTGCTTCTCAGAAAATAATATAAATGAGTTAACGGCTCCTTGCCAGCAGTAGAAAAATGACGCTTCTTCTGGAACCAACTATGCTCCAAAGAGGGATTTTTGCTGCTTAACACAGCTGTGTTGGCCCCAGTTAGTTTCCAAAAGGATGCACATTTTGGCAAAAAAATCCTTTTTTACTTAGTGAAACCTTCTCTCAACTTGATAGGTGCAAGCAAATTCATAATATATTCCACTCTTGTGGTGGGATAACAGATGTGCAGCGGTCTCCCTCAGATGTGGAACAGAGACATGAATGGGATTATAGTTTCTCCCCACATAACTTGTACTGTAAAGACATTCCTGTGTTCGTTTTCCCTTTAAAGGACATTAAGAGATTTTGGAACTACCCCAGTTCGTTCCCCAGATTTCTCAGGCTTTTGTCTTACCTTCAGACACACTCTTGCAATATCATATACTATACAGGTGGCATTATCGGTGTGGCAATGTAAAATTCCTACTCTTAAAATAAACCATCTTGACCAGTCCCACTTCACTGATCACTCCCCATGCGAAGGTAAAGGGAAACTTCACTTCAAAAGAGTGCTAATATTTCAAAAGTGAAGAGTCACGTATACCCATAGGAGCAGTGAGGTGCCTTATGTTGGAAACTTCAGCTCTCCAGGCAGGCAAAAGTGGGGTGGGTTGTAAGCGGGGCAGAGATTGCTTGGTGAACAATACACTGAGCAATGTAGTTTGGGGGTTATTTAGCTGTTCATGGACCTCAGTGGTTTTGGATGGATTCAGGCTGGCTTCAGATGTAGGCAAAAAGAGATGCAGCTGTGGGAGCCTTGGGTTCAATTCCTTACTCTGCCTGAGGGTATCTGAAATCACAGCTCCCATGTCCCAAGAGAGCACCTTAGCTCTATTCAGGCTTAAAGAGTCATTCACATTCTCTTGCTCAATTAATATTTAAATACATTACGGCAAGTGCCACTACTCCCACAGGAGGGATTTCGGGAGCTCCACACAAGAACACCTAATAGCTTGGTGGTTAGGCTGCTCTCCTGAGTGGCACAAGACCCTGGTCCAAACTCATTCTGTCTCACTCAGGATGATGCTGAAACCAACACCTTTCTGAGGAAAGTTGTTCCAGCTTGCCTGGGGTACCTGAATATTCATGGAGCAAAGGAAAGTAGGCTTTCTAGCGCTGCAGATGAGGTGCATTGCAGAAGTGATTGCTGGGCTCCAGCCTTTTCCACAGAGCTGCATACAGGGTGGATCAGCCCCTGGGGCTGGCTGGTTTTGCTGGGGCAAGCTGGTCAGTACAGTCACTGGCAGGTGAGGGCTTGGGATCGTATGTCTTGGCTGGAAGATAGGTCTTGCAAAGCTTGGGTAAATTTACCAATTGGGCTGTTAATTAAGGAACCTGCTCTCTGGAACTGCTGTGAATTTATCCCTTTCTTTAATTTCATATTATCAAAAGAGTGCCCAAACTACTGGGTTTGGCATAGAGTGTTTTATATTGGTTGAAATGAGCTTGTGCTGATTTCTCTCTTCTTTCAAAAAAATATTCTTGCTTTTTTTTTTGAGCAGAATAATTTATTTTTTGTTTGGTTCTTGGATAGTGCTATTTATAAACCACCTGTTTGCATGCAGACAATATTCGAATGAGTCCAGGCCTCTTAAATAATTGATCCTTGTACAGTCTGGCAGTATTCACCATAAAGATGAAAGTTTTGCCTACGTGGTAAACCAAACTGAATTGCAACAGAAGACTGTTGATAGAAGTAGGTATGGATGGACAGGTTTGTTAATGAAGTGAAAGGCACTTCACCAGTTCCCTTTCTTCTTCACTCTGTCTTACCCAAGAAATGTCATGCCAGAAGCACCAGAGCTGTGCCACAGACAGAGAGCAAATGGATGATTCACCTCTCATTTTATGTTGTAGACAATATTGTATTTCCTGATAGGGAGGCCAGACTCAGGATTAGGAAGTTATAATATATTCTCTTTGCTGTGCATTAAAATCCTCAAACAAAACTCCCTTTTTCTGCTTTATCATGCTGTGTAACAATTTATTTGGAAATCCAGGCATCATATGTATGGCATACTTTATGCAATTTAGTAAATAAAATCAAATGAAAAGACAAATATTTCTGGTTTCTATAAAACTGAAATACAGAGATATAATTGTACTGTTGTTATAAAATGTTCTGTGAGACCACACTCAGAAAAACATGCCCACAGTAAGGGTGATGGATTTGGGGCAGAATCACATAATTTATGAATAATATGTGTACACTCTAAATTGTTACCTAGGTCATAGTATAGCATTGATTTTTAAACAGAACTTCCATTGAAATCAAGTGCTGCCATGCTTTAAAAAAAGGATGGAATATAAGAAATGCTAACTGCATGTCTTGCACTGTATAACTTCCCTCATTTTCTGCTGTAAGAGATATCCTTAAATCCTCTTTGTTTAAATTTAGAAGGCCATGAAGTAAAGTTCTCATTTTCTCTCCTCGATTTTTAGTTCATTCAGTGTAGTAGGAATAAATAGCTTTGTGCAGCATCTGAAAGTAGAATGCTTTTCATATTTTTCTGCCATTTACTGTACCTCTACACTTATTGCACATTCACAGTTGCATGACAGTTCCTACCAACATAATGAGACCCATGGTTGGACTGAGACATTATTAGAGATCTCTCTGAACTGGTCAGACAGCATATTATTATAAAATAATAAAAAAGTGTGCCATTTTTAACATGGTCAGTAAATAAAAGACAGTGCTCTCTGGATGCCTGCTGATCTGAAAGACCAGAAATATTTCAGTCCATTGTGATTTATAATCGTCAAATATGTATGAATAATACAGATAAGATGAACTCCCTAAGCAGTTCAAGTGCTTTCAAACACACCGATTCTCACCCGATGACCTTTAGTTTAAAGGTGAACTGCAAAGGATTTGCTAAAAAAATTAGACTTGTGCCTTCTTTTGCTTCATTCTAGTGTATCAAACAAGTGTAATGGCTTGTATTTCAGATGGCTCTACTACCTCTTTTCTTTTTCATATTAAAGAGATTAAAGATATAATTTGAGGTCTACTTTAATTTTATTGAGAAATCTTGGAGCTCACAGAAGTGCTAATCAACCCAGAATTATAGGTGAGGGTTTTCTTAAAAAAGAATCAAAATAATAATTAAACATTAAATTAAACAAACCCTAAAATTAACAAATACCATGGACAGACAAAAGTTGGTGAAATCTTGGCTGTTCCCACATTATTAACTATGAACTGTCTCTCAATAATCATGGTTAAGAGAATACTTCTGCGGTGCATTTGTGCAAGGTCATGCACATGGACTAGACTTCTGTCCTCATGCATTAGCACCATGAAACTGAATAACAATAGTAATAATAAAATCTAGAAAAATAGGAAAAACATTTCAAGAATAAGACTAATTTTTAAACATGGGAGACTGACCCAAAAGAAAAAAATGGTATTCAACAGTTGCTAATATCAAAAGCTCAAAAAAGAAGGGAAGTATCGATGATTGTTGCAGAGGTGACTACAAGGGGATCTAGGAGCTTCAAACCGTCTCCTCCTTCTCATGAAGAGTAATGGTCTTAATTACTTGCAAATATGTCTTTGATTATTTGAATATAATTGTGGTGTGATTATATTTCTATTCAAACGATGAGGAAACAGCAACTGTTTCCTCAACACTGTTAAATCTCAATTTTTTACCCATGGCTTTAGTATTATAGCAAAAAACATGGCAATTAAACCTGCCAAGTACAGACGCTATTAAACAGCACTAAAAATCTAGCTTAAAATTAAAGAACATGTATTTCTAATTGCAGGGTGTTAGTCTTCCTCTAAAGATTAGTTCACCCTTCCATGTCTTTCTGTAATCAAACAGTAGTTAATAATAATTAGTTCTTTTTCTTAAAACATATTAGATACAGTTGACAATTATTTCTCTGATTCTTTGCTTGGAATATTAGTCAGTTGTCTCCTAGGCGTGAAAGTCAGACCTGTTAAATGCTGATATGGTATCATGGGATTCATGATCAGAATTTTTGCTGCAGTGCAGCTCCTCATCCAGAACTGACATTACGTCCCATTCAGCAGTGTCAGGATCAGCTGCACTATCATTATCTGTAGCAGCAACAGCAGTGTCTTCTGGACATAAAAGTTTCCCCATCTATTTTTGTGGGTGTTTTTGATTGCTGATGCTTGCACAATTGTTCATTCCTTATGATCACTTCCCCAGTCATACAGGAAGTATTAGTATTAAACAGGAAATTTCTTCTTTGGTTATCTTATGGAGTCTGGGGTTCAAAGTCTTTGAGTTCAATTTTCCACTGCTTAAGTGGCTTTCAGCATGTCACTTAATTCCTTTATGTCCTATTTTTAATACAACCCCACCAGAAATCAGTGTATTTCCCCATGAGACAGTAGTAGTTATAGGACACATGCTAAACTGTGAATTCCTCAGACACTGTCTTATAGGGTGCATCATTTTTTAAGAACTCTTAAGTTATAAGGAATTGCAGAGCTACAGTAACAACAGTGTCTGCATGTTGCTGTAACGAAGTGTCTGCCTAATGGTAATTACATAGTTTGTATGCATTTTCTTTATGAGAAAGGCCTAGTGGTACGGTCTCATCAGGCTAAAGTATATCAGATCATTCTGGCATGGCTGCTTTCAAGAGTTTTTCTCTCTTGTTTTGTCCACATTTTCAAAAACAGTGAGAAAATCTCCTTGTAGACAGATGTCATCACAGGAAGGGTGCCAACTTATTCTTGAAAGTGGTTCAATACGTTGAAACCCAAAAATGTTCAAATTGCAGCCTACTTGACCTCTTTGTGATCCACCAACAGATGCTGACAGACAGCACATGTGGACATAACACTTCTTTTACAGAAATGTTTCTCTTTACTTTGCCAGTCTCTGAGATAGGAAGTGTCTGCTGTTTGTCGTCTGTGTTTCATGTGTGGATTCCTTGAGAAGCATATGTGTTTTGTATTTCATCACTCTGAGGTTTTTGGTGAACATCTCACTGTGTGATATGCACTGTTCCTCCATGCTGACCACTCTGGACTGTAGGATGTG
Source organism: Eopsaltria australis (assembly GCA_034509425.1). Lineage (NCBI taxonomy): Eukaryota > Metazoa > Chordata > Aves > Passeriformes > Petroicidae > Eopsaltria > Eopsaltria australis. Next base: position 2,152,455 of record JAVTVJ010000508.1, read on the forward strand.
TAACCAGCTGTCTGTAACCTTCTTTTCAGTTGATAGAAAGAAGGTTATGTTTTCCATGCAGCTGTCTTAATTTCCATTATGTTTGTTATAGAGTATATGAAATGTCTGGATTTTATGTGCAGCAGCCAACATGTTGTGGACATTCCTTGTGTTATGGAAAATAACAGAGTTTTCCAGGCTGAGTATGGCTGAAACATGCTATGAGAAGAGATCCAGAATCATGGACTGCATTCAATTTCACTGTTCAAAACAGTGAATTCTGGGGAAAACGCCAATGGTTTAGTTGTGGCCTTGACATATCTCAGAGCAGTCAGAAGCACCTTGGCAGGATGACTTGGGTCTCTCCATGTTAATGACAAATATTAAGGTAAGTAGGGCAATGACTCCCCCTGTGATGTGATAAGGAAAGGAGTGATCATAGAAATCATAAAGATGAGGAGGAAATTTGATTTCTGTCATTTTTGAATGTATCTTTTATCTTGTCCTTAGGTCCAGTACTTTTTTGGATGTAATGCATGCCATATGATTTGATGTTTTGTGGTTGTTCAGCTGAGGTCTATGGATACATCTCCTCCAATATTTGATTTCAGTATTCTGGTTGATATGTAAAAGAATGAAAATGACAGATTTAATCATAAGATGGATTCTGTTTTCAATCACTATTCAAGGTGTTATCTGCCTTGTTTAAAGTGAGTCCTGAAGAAATATATTGTAGGCAGAATTGTCTTTCCAAATGGTCTTGTATTGCTGTTACTGCAAATGAGTCTCAGAATGGAGTGCAAAAGGTGTCCAGTGACACTTGGGAGGATGATTATTTACAATAGTGAGATCACTCACTGCTCCAGTACAGGCCATATTTTACATGGTGGTTTTCCCAGTAACTTCTTAGCAATACATAATAATATTATAAAATTATTTTTATTCCAGAACAGGATGGAAACTTACTTCCTTTTCCTGCTAATCAACAGAATGCACAGCATATGAAAAAGACAGAAATAGAGTTCATGCTGTAGACAATGATGTGTCATCAAAGAATAGGATAATATAACCTTTGTCTAATGGTATATGTTTATATCCATTCATGATGAAAATACAATCTTTTTTCTTTGAGTTTTTATTATTTACATTGTGTATTCATTTTATGTATTTGTATTGAATGTAACCAGGCCACAGGTTTTTTTCATTTGAGTTTAAATGAACAAGCCAATACCTTTATACAATCTTTTGGGTCTTGTGTACTCAGGAGGATTCATATTACATAATTTTATGATAAGCGGTACTTGTGGTGTCTAAGGAAAAATTGCTGGTTTTCTCTCATAATAAGTAACCAGAAAAAGTGACAAGAGTTAGTTATCATTTTAAAAGCTTTAGCTTCTTGGTAAATATTGCAATAAATGAAAAGACTACTCTAAATATATATTGACTATTGTGATAGAAGTTTACAGATCACTATGGCAAACCTCTCCACTGATGCACCCCATGGTTTCTTTCTACATTCAAATACCCTAGAAGAGAAACATCAATGGTGGAGTAATTGAGGAAGATTATATGAGAAGACTTACTGTTTAGTAACCCTAGCTCTTGATAGTGAATTCGGACACAGAATGAGTTTGTTTGGAGTAGGGGAAAATAGTTCTCTTCAAATTATGAACTTAAATTTTGCTATTAAAAGCAAGTCAAAATAGCCGAAGTAGGATAAGTACGTTATTCATGACATAGTGTCTGTTCAAAGAAACCATCAATATTTGATTTTGTTCTTCGTGTATGATTTCTGATTAACCTCTCCACATCCTCCCCCTCACCCTCCCCAAACAACAGCGAAGGTTATCTTGCATTTCTTTATCTGTAAACAAATTTTAAATAAAAGTATGTTTGCTTCACTTAAATGTTCCATAGAAAAACCTCAAAAAGGACATAGTTCCCTTTCACAGTAACTTTTAAAATACTTTTCTCTTTCAAAATTTAAATTTTATTACATGTTTCTTTTAACATTCTGAACGAAATTAAAATGTATACTTAAAAGAATAACAAGATTTTTACAATCTTAGCAGATATAATTGAACAGATAAAATGTGTATTTTTTATTATGTATATTGTGCCTGGTTAATTGCTTGCTAATTTTTTCAGATGAAGAATTTTTTCAGCAAATTATTTTGTTTTGGGCAAAGACCAAAACCTCAAAGAGGAATATTCTGTAGATTTTCATAGAATCTGAGTGGTTGTATATATAAAACTGTCTAATTATTTGTTTGGCTTTGAGAGTTTTGACTGTTGGGCACAAGGACTTGTTTTTTTCTAGTTAGAAACTGTCTGGTTCGGACAAGGGACTTTTGGCTGATGCATTGTGTTGTCAGCTCCTCTCCATTGGATATGTTGGCATCAGAGTGCACTAAGAAGTAGAGGCATGGATTTCTTGCAACACTCCTTGACAGAGTTGGAAAATTTCTTGAAAAGGATGTTGTTCCTTGGGTTCACAAATTTTAGCTAGTTTCTGTTTGGATTTTGTGTTTAAATGGAGAGACTTTCTATAGAAACCATCTATGGTAATTAAATAACTAATTAATTACCGAAGATCCACAATAACTCTAAATTTCATTTGGTTTGAGAGTAATATAATAAAATTTATACCATTTCAATAAGTAATTTTTTTATTCCCCAAGTAATAAATTGTCTCCTTAACCTTACTTCAAGAGACTTCAAGAGGACCAAGAAAATAGCTTTTCTTCAAAGGTTTCTGTTTCATTTTTAAATTATGGAAGAGCTAGAATCTGTGGTTTACCATCTTTTACTTCTCTATTACTGTTATAGGGCAGCTCTTAGTCCTTTGGCTTTTTAAGCTGTGCTACACCAATCCACAAAATGTTTATGAATATTATTCATATTTCCTAACAGGATGGACATGGAAAACAGGTTTGCAAGCAGTCTTATACCTAGTTACTTTCAACACCCATCACTTCTGTATGTGTCTCAGCCATCTGCCTACCATACCTGGGAATTGCTTCATGTCATAAATTCACATTATAGCCACGAAGGTATTCAGTTAAATGAAAGACATTTCAACATCCTTGGATCTAATGTGGAGGCAACATTCCCAGAAATTACAGTGGTTCCTGTAATATCTACTTGTCAAAGGGCTGTGTGTCTAGATTATATCAGTGATGAGGTTTCTTGCACCCAAAGAGCTCTGAAGCTTGAGCAAAGGCTCTTTCTCTGAAGAAAACAAAATACTGGTAGGGTATCAAAATAGTACTTCACTGACAGGATGGACACAGCTTTTCCAGAGACAACTGGCTCAAGCAGAGCAGCATGGGAACAGGCAAACCTGCAAAAGAGCACCCTGAAAACCCAAGGGAGCTCTGGTATTTATTTAGTATTGCTCCATGTAATTTCCTGCCTGCATGTCTGCACAAAAGGAAGCTTGGGTTTATTTTAAACAGCCTGTTCATTCTTGTGTTGGATCCTCTGATACAGTCACTTTGCAGGAGAGATCCTTGGGGTGATTATAGGACTGTTATGTAACCCAGCAAAACAGAGAGGGAGGCTAGGTAGATAACTACTTGACCAGAGAAACTATGTGTGATGTAAAATAATTGAATAAAATTTCCTAATCTTTCCCTTAAAAAAGAAATATTCGGATGCTAAATTCCTGTGCTACTTATCAAATAAATAGAACACAGACATGAGAAAAGCTTGCTGCTGTCTGTTGGTGAAGCCTTTGGCTCCCAGAAAAAACAGATACGTATTTGTATTTATAAATATATATATATAAAAATATAACATAAAAGTTCATGCAAAAACATACATATACTTCTATTCTGTACTTCTATCCAAATACAATGAACACATTCTTAGAGATGTTTGGCAGTATAATTAGCTTCAAAACTCTGAGGTTTGATTTCCTACTAATGTGCAATGATACAATCAAACTTTTGAATAAATTATAGGCAAAATCTTTCTGTTGTCTAACATTTGACCTGGAGTTTCTGTAACCTGCTGTTTATTAAGACATACAGTACAATTAGGAGCTCTAAACACTTACAAGGATCTGTTGCCTGGGGGAGTATGTACACAGCATCTCCATTAAGCAATTTAAGTATTGTTAGTGTCAGTTTTAGCTTCCATTTTTTTCACTTTCATTTCCTGTTCTAAGTACATACTGTGTATCCCTCTGCGTATTACATGATAGTGGATAAAGAAAAATTGCCAGTAGAAGCATAGTTTATTTGAAACTGCATTTTGTCACCAGTGGTTTCCCTTCCCCGATTCTATAACTGCATTCCTTCTGGCCATGGACAAAGGTCAGATGTTCAGAGTAATTTTATTAGATCTATCAACAGCCTTTGATACCTCACAAATGAGGGATTGCTGACCCGCACGCTGTTGGCGCTTTGTGCTTTCTCTTGTGGATAGTTTAGTTTAATGTGTTGCTTACTTCTGTGTACTGTGGACTCAGATGTTAGGATGACTGGGCATATAAAGCTCATTAAAGACAAAACATTTTTATCTGGGCAGCATACTATTCCTGCGTACAGAAACTTGTCTCTGTTGTGAAAAATATGGGGAAATCAGTTATACCATGCAAAACTAATAGTAGAACACTCCCTTTGAATTTTTTTTCTTTGATAACACAATATCTCTTTTGAGTTTCTCTAACAGGAAAGCCAAATATCAGGGTCACTTCTGCAGCAGCTTCACAGATGCTAAACTCTAATACCACAACTGCAATCTAGTTGTCATATGGTGGTATTGGGTGTCATGGTTAGTCTTTTCCTTGCTTCCTTAAGAGATTTTTGTAAAGGCTTTGGAGCAGCTGTTATCCTGCTTTATAATTTTATTTGTAGATCATTTTTCTTTTGTTGTCTTTCGCTAATCGAGCAGTTCTTAACTGTCAACTGTTAGAGAAATTTCTTTGCATTATGGCCCAATTGTGCAACAATGATTTCTCTCCATCTGCTATATTTCTCATTTCTAATTAAATCTGAGCACAGGCTCAAATACATCCTGAAATGCCTCATATTGAACACAATTCATGTTAAGAGTAGGATATTAAATTAATGTTGACAGATCTGAAGGAGCCATAACTACAAAGGCAAGACATTGATTGTGTTTTAAGTAAACCAACATAATCTGCAGCCCATATCCTGTCTCAACCACCTTAACACCAGATTTCCTACTCTGTGTTGCTTAGTACAATAGTTCCTCACAAGGCATGTTTTAGTTCCAGCTTTGGACTCTAATTTGTGCATATTAAGGTCATATTATGGTCTGTGAGGTCTAGGAAACTTTTACTGCAGATTGTCATGTGTTTGTGTATTCGACCCTATAACGAAACAGTCTTTTCCAAAGGTCTGTCATTTGGCATTTGGTGTATCTTGGATATTTTAGAAGTATTTCAGGTGTTACACAGTGACTGCTGGGGCAGACTTGGTTCCCTGCCAGCCAATATGCATGGATTTATTTTAAGTGGAAAACAAGACTTGAGGAGGGGTCAGATGGAAAAGAAGGTAAGTTCATCTGCTGGAATCTCACTGTACTATGTCATTAGCACAAAACTAGGATGAATGCATGATACTTGGGAACACCGCTGAGCCCTGTGACACAGGAAGAAATAATAGAGTCCTTAAAGGGACTTAAAAGTTCATTATGCATGTATAAAACATAAAAAACAAGCTCTGAACCTATCTGTATGTACCTATAAGCACCTCGTACAGCTAACTCCACTGTTTGTTTATAAGACATTAAGCCCTCAGTAAATATGAGATGTATTTAAAACAAGGAAAATATTAATATTGAAATATTGAAAATGCCAAAGAGGGCATTTAATTTAGGTACCAAAAGTATAATAGTCAGGAGTGAGTTAATGATCTGTCCTGGTAGAGTTTTAACCTTGAGGTTATGGAACAACAGCAGAGATTGGAAAGTGTTAGGCAGATTGGCTCCCTTGGACCTGTATACTAAAGAAATGGAAAAACAATACTAGGGGAAAAAACATTTTTTCTTTTAAATTTGCTTCAAGGCACTTAAACGAATAAGAAACACTGAAGGCCCTATAATACTAAAATCATCAGTCTGCTAAAATTGGCAACTACATCTCAGCATCTGCTGACTGAGCTGACACACCCAAGGCATTCAATCATCTCAGAACAGCCACACGCCCTGTTGTGTTTTGCTTTGCACTTAATGCAGTCACTTGGTGACATTTAAATGCGGGCTAATTATAAACACTTTTCATACACAACTGTTCCAAAATCTATTTCCTATGCATATTCATGTTGAATCTGGTTTACATACAGAGTCATCACTGGAGTCATTGTGATTAAAAACTATGGCACAGTTATTATTCTGATTAGCATCCATTAGACTCACATCCATTATACAGTAGTTCTTGATCCTTCATAAATATTTTTTCTTCTACATTCTATTTATTTTTCAGCATGTTATTTGATTAAACTTATACAAAAAACAGATTTATGAACTTTTTAGTATAGGAATTTGTTTAGTTTATGTTCCTTATATACAATGTATGCTTTAACTGTTGCTTCCTTCTGGTTTCCAATCTGATAAAAAAAGTCAGCTATTAAAGTTTGAAAAAGTAGAGCACTGCGGCTTTTTTCTAAGCTAGAGAATATCGCACTTTCAAATTGTTTTTACCTTTAAGCTAAATCACTGCATATTGAATGAAAAACACTTTTTTTTTTGCAACAGAATGCTTTGCAATTGATGCAAAAAAATAAATCAGCCAAATTATTATCTTTTGCTTAAAACTTCTATAAATCAAGAGGTCCAGATGCATAGTTTAATAACACGATGCAGCAACTTTAACAAGGACTAAATTTGTCTTTAAGTCCACATGATAGTGAAAGCTTAATATGAAAAACTTTTGTCTAGCACAAGTGATTTGAAGATGTTTTGCTCCATGCATGTGAACTCAGCAGGTGATTCTTGCCTATCTTTGATGTCAAACAGCACAAAACTTCAGTGAGTAGTAGCTTCAGAAATGCAATAGACATAGCTGAGTCTTCATATGAAGCTCATGCTTGAACTACATCAGAAGAACTGACATCTATTATGGTGAGCAAAGACAAGTGTTTGAAAAGAGATTCAAACAGAAGTGTCAGAATTTACAGTGCATAGTTTTATATAAGTTGATTTTAACCAAGCATATCTCTATGAACTCTGCAGGATAGAAAAGAAATTTCAAAAAGCAGAGAAATTGTTGTCATCTAAGGGCATGGAATGTTTTAATAGCTTAAGGAAGAACATTTCTGAAAGGTTATATGGTGATCCATTTACTTTGACTGAGTAATAAGGCTCATCATCGTCATGGTGAGGATTTTAACCCTTAGAACAATGAAAATGTTCCAATTGTATTGCCAGAATTAAAAAGCTGAGAGTAATTGGCTCTTTCAGAGATTTTTAGTTTCTTCAAAAACACGTTTCACATTAAGAGATATGAATAAATAAAATGCACTTTTTCAGCCACAATATGTCTGACCTGGAGTTTCTTGCTTTAGTCTAGACTAAGACGTACCTTAGGATAAGGACGCACACTTACATATTATCACTTTTAAGGGAAGAGCATTTAGACAAGAGTTCCATTAAAGACCATTACATTTGTTTATCATCTTTCTTCCATTTATTAATTTTCTTTCCTTGTCCTGAATACATACATCCCCACGTGAATTACATGGCACCGGATAAAACCCCTTTGTAGAAGTGTAGTTTGTTTGAAACTGTGTCCTACAGGAATACTTGCAGCAGTGCTCTGAAACTATCCCCGAGGAGTCCCGTGTCACAAAACAATCTAATTGTTCTTCTGGAAATTCTTCTTTTGTTAAAAACAGAAGGGGAAAGAAACTATAATAATAACAATAATAACAATAATAACAATAATAACAAACAATAATAACAATAATAACAACAATAATAATAATAATAATAGGCAGAACTCCAAGGCAGAATTACTTGGCTGAAGCACACAAAGAAAGAAAGTAATGAATTTTCTAACTGGTAATCAATAATATATAAGAATGGACTTTTTTTTAGGCTTTCTTAATTTGCAAGTAAAACATATGAGGAGATAATTGCTTAATTTATTGAATGATTTCTTATTAATTTCTCTACGTTCTATAGGTATATAAAATCTCTAGCTTTTAGGGAAAATAATAAGAAAAGACCAGTTGAATTGAGCTTTGTCTTCACTTTGGACTATATATCTTTACAAGCTAATATGTTTAAGACTCTGAACTGTATTGCTGTACTGTATTCAGATGCCTCTTCATTCCATGAATGAGCTAATAATTTAATTATAATATAAATAAATTAGTCCATACTACATTTTCTTGAAAAGTCATTTGAAGGCATCTCACACTGTATTGAGAGATACTTGAACTTCCTGCCTGGCAAGCACAATTTAAGATAAAGATTTGTCTAAGTCTTAATCTTTTACTATAACAAAAATTTTCCTTGTTGTCTTTTTTTTTGGCTTAAATCTGAATGTAATATAAGGTATAACAAAAAGTTGTGAAACTCTTCTCTACCTAAACACCTTTTTTTATCTAGCAGACAAAATTATGTAGTAATTAAAATTACTTTGTTTTAGATTAAACCATTAAACACAAATTTGGATCAAAATACACATCTGCACTGAGATATAACATTTTCATATGTTGCTAGATAATCCTCACAATCTTCTATATTTTAACACATCTAAGTCTGTTTAAAATGCAGCAAGGAGTTTTGAAATGTTTTGGGCCTGTTTGAGGACACTGTTTTATTTTTTTGCAAGATTCTAGTTATAATTAGTATGGACCTGAGACAGGAAAGTGTGCAGCATCTTCAAACCGTGGAAAGATTTTTGGAAAGCGAGCCTTACCCCAGAAGAGGCTGATTGACAGGGTCTCAAGATAAAGCCCATCGCAGAATTTCCTCGCTTTTCCTCTCAGGAAAACCACTACCAACCAACCCCGTAAATTACTTCATAGAGATACTTTGCAAAATAACACCAAGAATGAAAAAAGTTACAGAGATGTCATATACAATTCCAATGCTATATGCATGCTTAGCTCTGGCTTAAGGCATGCAGGCATGAGGAGTAATAAATTGTTTCTAAGCTTAGCTAGTATCTTTACAACAAGGCTTTCTGTTTCTGTTACTTAATTGGAAAGCACCAAGAGGACAGTGTTGTCACACTTGCTTTATCTTCATGCTAAAACATCACAATTTCTTTTTGGCAAATGTTCTCTTCCCAAGAAAAGTAAGGCTGGCTGATTTGAAGTTATATTATTTAAAAAGTGTTGGCTGAAAATTCTGTTATGGGATTAACTTCACGAAACTACCTTTCTCGATAGCCTCTGAATGGGTCCAGGAACACATGGGTTCTGTCCCATCCTTATTCCCAGGCTGGAAGACATCTCCTGCATCCCTGGGAGGGTTCCTAACCACCAGCCTATAAGACACTTTTGGAAAGGCTGTTCTTCACCTTTCTTTCACAAGTATTTCATGTTATATGGAAGAGTGAATAGACTCATTTACTTCACATATACACATTCATAAATACAGTGTTTAAAGGAAGAGGAATTGTTTCAGTTCCCTTTCCTTTGCCTTTGTGCATCTGAAATAGAGACTTAATACAATATACCTGTTCAACATTTTTCCTTTATAAACCAGAACAGCGCAGTAAAAAATTAGGTGTGATGCATTTGATAGCCTTACTGACTCCACTAATGACAGACACTTTATTTCTAGCAGCAGTTATTTGAGAACCGTCTAGGCTACCTAAAATTCAATAGATGATGGATAATCACCAAGCCTGTCCTTGTGGATGTAATGCTGTTCTTTCTGCAAGTGGTCTCTAACCTGGAAACCCTGGACAAAAGTCCCCAGGGAAAAAGTTGACCGTCTTGGGCTTGAAATACTGGTCTACTCGTTTTCTGGAGTTTTCTAGAATTATGAGGGTATTATGTGACCTACTTATTGATGTCTGGAGATCCCTGGGTGACCAAATGCCTTTCAAGGGAACACTGCACATCAGTTCAGGAGGTACATAACTAGATAGTACATCATTAACTGAATCCAAGTGAGTGTCCTGGATTCAGGTGAACAAAGATATTCAAAAACCTACTATAACGGGATTGTCATGGCTAAAAACTATGTAACTTAAAATGAAGTGTTCACATTTCACTATTAGGCCTTTTTCTTGCTAGTAGACCACATCCTCAAGTTTTATTAAAAATGGTAACATGCCTTAAATGTCTATTAATGTATGTCTAATTATAATGGAAGGCCTATAAAAATCCTTCCAACAGCCACATGAATAGCCAAACAATTATACACTGTAAAATTGCAATGACTACTAAGGGAATTAATAATGAAATAAATCTTAGAAACAAAATTGCAAACAAGGATGTTCATCGTTATTGGGCTAAATAATTAAAAATTTCTGGAGCAATTTTTCATGAAATCTATGGGTAATTTTGCTTTAAAATGATGATAAAATCTGGGTCACAATACTATAAATTGCTTATGCAAACACCTTAAACTGGAAACCCATGAAAACCTTTGTTTTTAGAGGGAACGAAGTTAAAAGATCAGCACATGAGGATGACTGGGAGACAGCTATGTTTTTTCTACCTGCATGGCCAGCAATGATTCTCTTGAAGATTGTATCTAGAGCAGAGAAACATTTAAAATATGTGATGAAAAAACAGACTGTATGAAACATTACATGAATTTAGCAATAAATAAAAGAGATATTACTAAAAAAACTTTGAAATGTAAAAACAGAAATAAATTTATGAATAAACAAATGAAATTAGTGGCAGGTTATTTCTGGTTGTTGGGGGTGCAGGGTTGCTGTTTTGGGTTTTATTTTTCTGTATTTTTGTGTTTTTTTATAGAGTTCAGTAGTCTATCTTTAGAGGTCCTTAACACAGATATCTGCACAACCAAGAATAGTTCATATAATTTATATTCCCTCTGTAATCAGTGTAAAGAAATACTAGTTGTAGAGTATGACTAATCTCTCAAGACAATTATGAAATATAAGTCAAATTAATCACTTGCTAGGCTATCCATTTCTCTCCATGAGCATACAAGGACTTCAGTTGCTCAAGCGGAGAACTCTCGCAGTAAATGAGATGAATCCCACTCTCTATGAAACAAAATTTGCATGACTCATGTATGTGATGCTTTTGGCATAGTCTTGTTAATTCTGACCCAAGAAGAATTTCTAGGAGAGCAATGAATCCTTCTGGACCTTGGCTGAGGATTGAATGGCAAGACCATGGGAAAGGAGCCTGATTGCAGGGGGAAGACACTTGTCTTGTGAGGGTACATCCTTCTTGAGAGAATTTTTGTGAGCTTTCTGAGGTCAGAGGCACTTGATTCTTGTCTGTCCTAAAACCAAACAATTTGAGCCAACCACACATGAAATGTAATGGGAGGAGAGTTGCAGTTTTAGTCTACACATTTCAGCCTAAAATTTAGGCATCAAGTCTGGTAGGCTTAAATGTCAATAAACATACTCCCCTACCATAAAATAAATATTTAGATAGGTGTAATGACTTTCTTTCCAAATGTGCCCATCCCTCATCCACCAAAAATTCTGTGGGAGTTTCATATCAATATCTAGTTCAGTATTAGATTAATAATTTCTAGCTGCAATTAAATGAGAGGAATGTATCTTTCAAGGGACTTAATGAAAGCTAAGGTTGCAAAGGAAATTTTTTATGGGTACTCACCATGGTCTTCACAGCTTTCTGTCCCTGATTCTCAATGCCTGCATGATGATTGTTCCCAAAAGGTTTATTTTGGGTTGTGATATGAAGGACTCCATTAATCCTGTATTTACTGAATTTTTTTGTTATTAAGAATTTTCAGTGATTAATAGTAACATTATTGTTAGCTATGTCTTTGTTATTCTTTAATATTGAGGGCAAAAATTAATAGTAATATAGTGAGGCCATCATTATTGGCAGTTTTAAAGCAAATGCAGGTGTTCAAAACATTGGTCTTTGTTTTAAAGGATCTGTAAATATTATGAATGATCAAAAATTTATTCAGTAAAAGAAATCCCTTTTTCTGAAGAAAGACTGCTAACCTAAGCAGTGAACCAAACAACAGACTAAAAAATGAGCTTGGTTGTGTCATTATTGAATTTTGTCTATGTCTTTCCAGTAATTTGGGGGGTTAAATTAATTATGAAATCAAAACATTGATTTAGATATACTAAATATAACAGAAGTAAAATAAGAAGCTGATTTGCATGAACAGCCAATTTTCACACTTAAATAAGAAATTTCAGTTTTTCTTAATATTGAAGTAACTGTATATTTTTATGAATAACATATCCACAACATTTATCAGTGAAAGATGATGCTTGTTTCAGTAATGACTGTAAACATTAATCAAAACCCAATATGCTTTCTTTTCAGTAGTTACACAGCATTCTATCAGAATTTTAAAATTATCTTTTATTGTAGTAGTAGTTATTACACAGCTGAAATTCTTCATATCAAATGTTTGACCAAAGACAATTTCTACCAGTAAGTTTTAAGCAGTTGAAAATTGAAGTTTACAATGGAAGTTTCACTACTGACTTAGTGACAGAAACATGAAGAAGCTATTATAATTTAACACGTAGAATGAACCTCCATATATCTGTGGCAAATACAGACTTTGCCGCCTCGAGGGTTTGGCATTTTTAGATAAAAAAGAATCAATGTCATTATACACAGTCTCTCTAGAGCATCATAATTATTCTGCATGCATACAATATTTATTTAAAACTTAAAATTAAACTTCAAGAGGTGGTCATTTGAAAGCTGGCAGTCAGTGAACAGATTCTGTCTTCATAAAAAAGAGAATATTTCTTCTAAAAGTTAAGAAGTAGATCAAAACGGTCTTTCCAGTAACTGACACTTTAGTCATACAGATGCTTTTTATGTGTCAGATTTATTAATAAAGAAGGTCCATGGGAATGAACAGAAGAAAATCTTGAGGATGTGACTGTCAGTTTTTGATATGTCAGGTATAATTTTGTAACTGTGATTTTTGGATAGCAGTACACACACAGCATTGTACTGATGTTTGTGTACTTCTTTGTACCATTTCATTTGTGATGACTGAGAAAGAAGATGAGGCGGAGATGTTTTGATACAGGATTGAAACTTGAAACTGCAGTCCTTCAATTTGAACAGCATTCCTTTTTCATCTTTCTTTTCATGTTACCTTTTTAACTTTTGCCACTGATGTAAAGAAAAAAAGAAAATTTGATAAGATGCCAGGTGTCGGTTCTTATCTAGGTGAAAGATCACAGAAATTGAGAATAAAGCATAGTTTTATTTTGTCATCACAACAAAATTATGAAATTGATCAAATAGTTGTCAACAACAAGTGTTTGTCCCCCTAAATCCAACACAGAATAATTCAAACTGTGATATCCCTTCCTATTGCTCACAGAAAATATGCACATTATTATAATTAGCTGAAAGTGTAGTGTGTTGCTCCTGCTATTCTGCAAATAAGAGCATCTTTGGCTACTCTTTGTGTACATTGGAGGTATTTTTAACTTATCAAAGTGCATACAGCAAAGAACTGCAAAAGAATATCACAGTGCACCACCTGAAGAAAAGGAATGGTCTTTTTTCCTTTTTTGTTATTCATCTTATAGAGCATGTAATGCTAGTAGAAGGAAGAAGTGCAAAGTCCTTATTTTTCAATAGATTTCTGTCAGTTGGAACCTTGATTTACTTTGATTGGAAAAGTGCTTATAAACAATCCTGTTATTCACGGATTTATTAATACACATCAAGGATGCAGTTCCATATAGAACAGCAGTACTCAGGATTCTGAAGTCAGGCATCTGCTTAAGGGTTTTATTGTTTCAACTCATAAACTGAAGCGAGGGCCAGCACTGTAGGAATTCTAGTGTCCTGAAACCTGTTCCTTCATCTGTAAACAAGAACAGCACAAGAACAAGAAAATGTTCCTCTCATTACCCAATAGATTACTATAATTAATGATTCAATGCAGTGAAACTGTTCACTGTGGTGCATCAAAACTGCTAATTCTGTTCATATTCCTTAAGATTTAATTTTTAATTTTTTTCATGCACCTCGTACAGAAGTCATCCCTTGTTTAGCTTATGAGAATGTCTTTTCAGAAAAAGGTGATAAATGCATTCTAGAGTTGATTTTTTTCCAATTTTGTTGCTTCTTAAGGCTCTTCCTGCTTAACCCTTAAACTGTTCATGATTCTCCACGTGGTGCTGCTTCAAACACATCTACTTTTGTAAACATCAGTCAGAGCCCAGTTGCCCTGTATACTTAAGAAAAGTCAAAGTTCATTTGTTCATTTTTTCCTTCCTTCCTTTTTTGTGAGATATGGCAGTCTATTAATTCACTTCACTCTTCTAACATACAAGGTATCTGTTTCTTTCATCTGGCTCTACAGCCAAAGATAAACACAGAGGGTGTCTTGGAAATTTCTTAAAATTGCTACTGTTGTGCCTCCTCAGAATCATCTGTTTTTATAGTACTTGAACACAAAAAATACTGAGAATTAAGCTTGGATACATACAAATTTTTTCTGCACAAAACCTTCGGTGATACAGTCTGATCAGTCAAAGTGACTAAGAGGAGCATCACGAGCTCCCCACACCGTCTACAGAACTGATACAATGGATATTAAATCATGGGATTGAGCAGCACTTATAAATTTGCAACACTTATAATAATTTAAAAATAAGCCACTCAGCCTTTGCATATGTGCAAGCTTTCCCCAGGCTCAATTCTTCAATCCTCCAATTCTTCCCTCTGGACCTACGGGGAGAGCTTGTCATTCACCAGGGAGCTCTTCTGAGCCAGCTGCTCTTTTCCATGACTCCCTAAAGAATGCATGGCCAATCAAAGCTGCTCTGCACACCGCACTCTTCCTCTGACGAAAGCTCTTATTCATTCTTGAATGCCTGCTTCTCATTTTTAAGAGCCCAAATGTCTTTTCCACTTTAGCCCTGACTCAATTTCAAGATTATTTGGTCCCTGGCGGTGGTGTAGATGAGTGAGAAAGGAAGCGCCCAATTTGTGTTGTCATACACAAAATTAGTTTCTTTTGGCTCTGCAGAAACCGAAGTCCCATCAATTTTGGCTCTCTACTTGCTCCCTCTTCCTTCAGCTACTTAAAAATATTCCTGGCTATGCATCCCATCTTGACTTCAGCTTTCTAGGCTACCAGGGAGGGGAGGATTTAGGCTATAGGCATACCCATCCTTTTACTTGGTGTGGGGATTCGCATTAAAGCAGGGTAGTGAAGCCTCAGCTTCTTCCAGAAGATTCCTGTAACTCACTGATAGTAATTAGTACCTCTCTCCTGGTCTTGGGATGTGTAAAGGATGATTACAGTCCCCAACAGCACCTGTTTGCATGTGTTTAGAGGGTAAGAAGACAATAAAGCTGAAGGAGAAGGAAAACTCTTCAAGGATCCAGCTCCTGCTGTGTCTTAGGTTATGACAGGTGGTCACCTGAAGTTCACCTCTCTGAACATTTCCCATACAAATAAACATAATTGAAAATGAGAAAATCAAAGCAAACTTTGAGCTAAAAAATGGCAGAGATATCTTGGAACAATTTTCAATCTGTTTCAGGTGTTTTAGGAAACATTAATTTCTTACCTGAGAGTAATTCTGACCTACTCCTTGAATAAAACCAGAACTGCTTGCTCTAATTGCAGCATTGTCTTTAGAATACGTGTGTCTGAGTGTCAGGGGAGAGTGTATGTGTGGGTAACTGCAGTCTTCCTGGCTCTGCCTTGCTGACATCCCTGCCAGTCAGCAGCTGCACATACCAGCCAGCCCTCTTTTGTGCCAATCTGGTGGTGAGTGGTGCAGAAACATTTTAATTAATGTTGAACTTCTTAAAGTTGAAGTGAAAACAATTACAGCTCAATTTTACTTTGCCTCCTCACTTTCATCACTTATATTCTCTCTTCCTCCTCCCTCTCCATTAGAGAGCTTCATTTCACAGACTGTGAATTATAATCTAATTATTATATTTTAAAAAGGCCGACAAGGCATTGTTTCTTCATCTTTCAGTTAAAAAGCCCTGAAATAACAAAGGAACAGCTCTTTCCTTCTTGAGTGCCAGGAGCATAGAGTCATTCCCATCACAGACATCTCATTCTTTCCCATCTGTGACTTTTTTTTTCTTTCTTTTTTATACTGAAGGGATCACATCTTTCCCTTAACAACTGTTTGCACGCCAGACTCAGAGAAAGTTCACAGCGCACATCACATGTACATTGGATATGTAAGTGAAGTGATCTGTAGCACAGCTAATTAGACCTAAATTCTTGATTTACTATTTATAAAACAAAATTGATTATTACTTCATCAACAACATTTAAAGCATCATTAAGAGAGGTCTGCTCCAGCAGCCTCAGGTTAAATTTTTTAACAAGCACTTTAGTTGCTAATCTGTGTTATTGCCAACATATGTAAACTTCCTAATGCTAATTGCATTCAGCTGTGAATCAAACAATGTCTAATTCTCTTCAGGATTAATTATGCACATGTGCTGCCTGCATTCCTAAACATGGTTCTCATAAATAATAAGAGATATATCTAGGCAGATGGGATTTTTCCAACTAAATGATCTGTTTATCATGAATAAAACAATTGACATATACTAGGCTTCTAATGCAAAGTCACCACAACATTCCCATGTTTTTAATCATAAATAATTGCTGTGACAGTTGTTTGTGTGAACACGTTTTTGTACAGCCAAGCACTAAGAAGCATGTCCTTCAGTAAGCACTCTTACCTTTGTGTGCACCTTTCTTTCTTCTTTCTTTTTCATCTTTTTTGATTTGAAGGTGCATAACAGAGTGGTTTATATCAGGCGTTTGATGAATGAACTAAAAGTCTCCACTAAATGCACAAGTTTTGTAAGCCCCAGGGAAATCTGGTTTAAGTACAGTGCAGGAAAAATTGCTAAAGTGATATGTATTCTGCTTGTTTCAGGAAGAAGCAATGAGTTTCTGGCATCCAGAGCCAACCTTGGCAGTATCTCTCTTTAGAATTTCTCTTTTATTAGTCTAAAAGGGCTGATAATTAGCTGAACTTGTAAAATTAACTTGAAAAATAACTTCCAATGCTGAGTACCTGGCAAGTAGAAATAACTATTTTAAAATGACATTTGATGGCAAGAGAAGGAATTTTCCTCTAAAAAGGGGAGACAAAGGTTTTCTATCAGTCTTTTTAATGAAGATATTTTATTTTAAATAGAATTTAAGATCTAGCTGCAGTAAGCAACTCCATAGTATGTCTCTTCTCATATAACACAGATGTCTTGGCTCCCACTGAAAAGGACTTACATGGAAAATGCATCAGAATAGCAAGAATTTGATACTAGTAGAGGCTTATAAAATTATACTGTTCAACTATATATTATTGAACCCATTATTTTCAGTCTTACTGTGGAATGTTTTAATTAGCCCTGGTGGTTTAGGTAGATTTGTATTTTATATGGGTGTGTATATATATATATATATATATATATATGGGTAGATTTATATTTTATATTTGTATTTTATATTTTATTTCTTTTTTTTTTCCTCCTAAAACAAAAGTTGAAATAGCATGGTATTAAAGAAAGGTAATAGACTAATAGCTTAAGTATCTGAAGTCTTTCAGTTTCACAATAGGTGGGACACACTTAACCCCTGGCAACATACCCTTGAACTTATTTTTTAAGGCACCAGTTGTTGACGTGAGAAAGTGGTTGAGTACCTGTGCATCATTTGGCTCTTAATTTCTCAGTTGAGTCTAGTAAGAGAGGTTATCAATTGGTATAATGGTTTTTATAATAAGAACACCTGTCCACTAGTCACTGTACCTTGATCATCAGCTAATTTCATAAGGCCATCAAAAACTCAGTTGGTTATCAGTGATGACCTTTGCTGAATTTCAGCTGGTGACATTGAGATGAAAAGCTATGCTTTCTATTACTAGTCAGTGAGTCAGTCTGCCCTTGGCTCAGTTTGGGCAAGAAAAAACTTGATGAAGCTAGGGCTTATCTGTGTTAAAGTGAGATTCTAACATGACAAAATGCTTGATAATCTGGAAAACACATTTTAAATAGCTTGAGCAGCTTTATTACAAAAGAAGACATTTTCTGGTCTTTGAAATCAGATAATTCATGATAATAGCAAGTAGCTGAAAGAATAAAAGCAACTCAAGAGCTGAGAGAACTGAAGCATCCAACTGTTTCTCAGCAGTGGAGATTGCAGAAAATATGCTTAACAGGGCAAGGTGCTGCTCCAGGGTGTGGAGAGACAAGAGCCATTGGGTGAGAGCACCATTTTCCGGGTAGTTATTTCTTGTTTGTTTGTCTTTTTATACAAAGCCTAGGAGCTATGCTCATTTAAATCATTTGAAAACAGCTCAGATGCTCATTTACAAAAGAAAAATGCCTTTCAAGAGTTGAAAGAAGTCTCAAGCTTGTATTTAAATGCGATTCAAACTTTCAAGTAAAGGCGGATTCTGTTTGCATTTCTGAAATTTAAAACTTAACTCAACAACTTTGCCATTGATGGAACCAGATGTTACATCTGAAAGGTATTGGACCTTTGAAGATATTTGAGTTGTTAGACCTACTTACTGCGCTGCTTCTCAGCCTGCAGTCCCCTCACGGGCAGGGTGGTTTCAGCCTCTTGTTTTATTTTGGATGTGGAAATTTGGCCCCAGACAGCCCGAGTGATATCCTTTCACTGAGCAAAGGTGATGTACAGAGAAGAGGT
The DNA here is from genome assembly GCA_034509425.1 of Eopsaltria australis. Taxonomy (NCBI): domain Eukaryota; kingdom Metazoa; phylum Chordata; class Aves; order Passeriformes; family Petroicidae; genus Eopsaltria; species Eopsaltria australis. The sequence goes on from JAVTVJ010000508.1 coordinate 2,171,250, forward strand.
AAAGTGTCCCGTGGGAGAAACGTGAAATCCGATGGAGGCACAGGCCGTTTTCACCTTCACTGCGACTTCACGTGGTATTTTGCCCATGGCTTCATTCAATCTGAATGTCCCCTTCAGTAAAAAGTGCAGAGCCATAAATAAACCTAAGAGAAGGAAAAAGAGAGAATTTCAAGCCTTAGGTATTTTACATAATAATTCTCCTAGAAAGGTATTTTCCCATTGTAGTGTCTCCATTTCATTGTTATTGTTGTCAGTTATGAATATGTTATTGTCTAATGTGGTTTTTATTTCCTTACCAAAGAATAAAAAGTCATGATGCTTTCTATATGGGGTGGGAGGAACTTGAATTAAAGAGGAATGTTTTCTGGACAAATGAGGAAGGAAGAACATCTGTTTCTGCATTTCATTTTGCATCCTCACATTAAAACATGTTTTGAAGAACCTGGTGGGGTGCTGAAAGCTGGAGAATTTTTATCAAGATCTTTTGTTAGTGCAATGCTGATATTTCTCAACTATGTTCACGAGATAAAAGACTGTAACATACCTTCTAGCAAAAACTTTGACCTTTACTAATTTTGTTAGTCACTGCTGGCAAAACAAGTGAAAGTGCTTGGCACATGGCTTTACTCCTCATCCATACCAGATTCTTCAGCCATTTTTGCATAAAATCAGAGTATCACCCTAGACCACTTCCACAGATTCTTCTTATGTAACTATAATTTATATTAATTAAGATAAAAGAAATAATGAAAAGGTGTTATAAGTTATTTTTCTCTGTTCTATTCTTTAAAAATTAACTATTTCACTTTAGAAGGAATTTTCTCATGCTCCCACATCCAAGACGTTTACTGTCATATGTAGGACAAGAACTCAAGCACCGATTTTTTACACAGCTTTGTGTCTTGCCAGCAAGCTGTATTAAGTTATATTTTGTGGGTAAAACTTCTGACCCTAAGCTCAAAATTGGGCATTTTATGTGAAGAATATCTCCCAAATCCTAACAGAACTTGAATCTAACAGTGCCCCCATGCTTTATCCATTTAAATAGCAAATGAAGTCCTGTGTTAGAATGTGATTTTATGCAAGAGTTCAGTAGCTTTCAAGAAGGAGTACAACATCACTGCCATCCGTCACACTCTGGCCTGCTCTGCAGACATGCTGAAGCACACTACATTTGCAAGTCCTCAATGACATTCTCTCAATTGCTTCTGTGAAACAGTTTGGATGATACACCTAAACTGATTAGGTCACCATTATGGACATTAACATACTCAAGTGTTTGAAAAGGGCAATAGCAGAAGCCCTTTGGATGCTAATGACAAAAGGCATATTGGAAAGGATGAACTTGCTTGGGGTTTTTCTCTGTCTGTTTGTTCATTTTTTTGAGTGGGAATAGGGGTTGCTGCAGTTGAGGTGTTTCTAAAAATTAATTTTCCATTTGTTGTAGCTTAATGTTTTGGGGTTTTTTATAAGACTTGTTTAGAAGTTTACTGATCAGACAAAGAAAAGCACATACAAGTGTAGTTTTGAGGGTAGAGAGAGGGTCACTGATTAATGGATTACTATGGCTGTATTATCAATTGCAAGGATGGAGAAGGTGTTTCACTGTACCTCCTTCTCCTTTATTTCATTGCAATTGTGTTTAACAATCTGTCGCATTTTCATTAAAAACACCAAACTAATAGCCAAAATAATATGATTTATTTTGAATTTCATAGTTTCATATAATTTCTGCTTACTCTACGAGCTAATAAATATTATGATTTTTCTTTAGGTACTATAGCACAGCAGTTTTTTGGGCAGTGTAGTAAATAGCTGCTCTATTGAGATTATGGAGGGTTTCAGTCACCCTGTTACTAACTATAAGGAAATGTCACTAAAACTAAACTAAAGTCCATCTGCAAATATCAGCATTTTATTTGCTCCTCATCAGAAGCTGGTTGTTATTGGAAAAGCTGATGCTCCAGCTGGCAGTCCAAATTGATAGAATAGTGCACATGTGAACTTCCTAAAGAGGGCTTTGTCTGAGGTTAAGTGTTTGCTGAACTCAGGGAACATGATACACAGTTACTCAAACAATTTCTGTAACTAAGTGGTAGAGAAATACTAGGTAAAAAAAGACTACAGAGAGACTTGGATAAGTAAAGACTGACCTATTCAGATACTGAGTTTTGTCCCTATGCTCAAAGTCCATGAAGTACATTGCTCCATTCATGGTCTGTATTACTTTTGTATTTCAATTATATGAAAATTTAATAGTCATATTCACTGAATCACATTGCAATTTATAGCAGAGATAAAGTTATGTGGCCAAAACTATCCCTACTCCAATGGCTGACATCTTAATTACTATAAATGGAACATGGGTAGATAGGGCTGATAAACTAGGCTGCAAGTGAGAGGGATGTGCAAGCTGGAGCCTGTGATTAACAAAGATCAATGTCAGAAATAAGAAATCTTAATGCTAGGGTCTAGATAGAAAATACCTTACATGGAAGGTATTGAGAGGAAAGCCCAAAAGACAAGGCATCTGTATATTCTAAGCCTAAGAGGCAAGGCAGATAGCTCTGCCTAATACAGTTTCAGACAAAGGTTAGAGTTACAGGGATTTTAAGTCCAAGGTGAGGGGACAGAAACAGGAACAGGCAGTGCAGGCTGGTGGGGACAAATACTTGTGCAAGTAAGACGGAAAATGTACTGAGACCTACAGACCAGATTGCAATAGGCAGGAACCAAAGTTAGGAATCAAGAATCAGAACAAGACTCAGAGGCAAACTACAAGTTCCTCTGAGTCCATTCAGAGGTTTTACTTTGATCAGGATTAAAATAAAGATGCTGCCTGTGAGGTAGCCACCTTGATCCCCTTTATAACCAGCAGGGAAAAATATGCACCTGACGGATGCAATTCATCTCTTCCTAAAGCAGATGTTTAAAATAAGACTGATGAATTGCACCCTAGAAGTGTCTATTTCTCTCCATTAATTATGAACAGGGGCTATAGTAACTAGCTGAGACATATGCTTTTGTTATAAATGTTGGATGTCTAATGTTGGATGAGGTGAGTCCTACAGCCTCAGGTGTCCTAGTCATTCCACTGCATTGCAGCTTTGCCCCATTCAGTTAAGGCCCTGATCCATCAAGCAATTAAATATGTACGTAGGTTTTTGAGAATGAACGTGATTAAGTGTTCTAGAGGTTTGTAGGCAGATGAGCAAATGCTTCAATGTGGAAATGTGGATCTTGAATTAACAACTTAGTTTGTCTTCCAGGAGTCTACCACTGTTTTTGTAAAAATCTCTGTCTCCTCTGTACTGCATTCTGCCCCTAATAAAACATACCATCCCTGCTACCCATACACTAAGTGAAAGCACAGACTTGGTTTACTGATAGAAATTCTGCAAAATCAGTCATCCACATATTTGGAAAAGTAGTCACCAGAGAGCTAGAAGAGTAGCCAAGTGAAATTAATCTCTAAATATTCAGGTGAATATTCAGGTGTATTTTATTATTTCTCCCTGGTTATATCAGAAAGTGGGAGGTGAAGTAGTTTAATCAAAGTTTTAGACTGCACAAGATCTGTGGTTGATGGGATGTGGCTCTAAAGGGGAGCTCCTTATCACATAGGGCTCCTGTCACAAAGAAGGAAGGAATACACAAATGGGGTTGAAAACACGATATCCAAATATTTCTGTTGTAGAAATTCACCAGATTTTCATAGTGGATTGATGTCATCCACTTTGAATTCAGAATTCTGATATGGTCTCCCACCTTTTTATCCCAACTGGACATTAGTCCTGATGGGTAGATGATTAGGTGAGGGGAAAAGTCAGCTGGATCACTGGTCAAAGCGCAGAGGTTCATTATCCATATTCTGCCTTGGGTTACCAGTCACAAGTGAAGCTTCCAAGGGGTCTGTCCTGAGACTGGTTGTGTTTAATATTTTACCAATGACTTAGAGGAGAAGACAGAAGGCACCCTCATCGAGTTTGTGTTTGACAGCTTCTGAGGACATCATGGCTACTCATGAGGGCAGAGCTGCTATTCACATGGACCTGCCAAGCTAGACAAATGTGCCGACAGGAACCTCAAAATATTGAACATGGACAAATGCACTTGTGAGAGACTAATCCGCTGCACCAGTACAGGCTGGGCACTGTCCAACTGCCTGGGTACCAGCTCAGCTGGAAAGGACCTGAGGGTCCTGCTGGACAGTAAACTAAATATGAATCCCCCTGGCTGTGATGAGGGCTAACAGTGTACTTGGCTGTAAAAATAGGATTGTAGCCACTAGTCCAAGGGAAGTGCTTAATCACTTCAGCTTGTTGCTTATTTGAGAGTTTCTGGAGCACTACATCTGGTTGTGGGCCACTAAGTACAGGAAAGAGATGCTGATTAGCTGGAGCAAATTCAGCAAAGACCCACCAGGGTGGCTGAAATCCTGTGAGGGGAGGCTGAGGGAGCTGAGCTTGTTCAGCTTGTCCAAAAGATGTTGTTCCAGGAGACTCTAGGGACTACTAAGAGTACAGTGCCAGGCTCTTTACTGAAGTGCACAATGGGAGAATGAGAAACAGTGCACATAAATCGAAGCATGAGAGTTTCTGATGTTGTGAGCATAATTAAGCACTGGTGCAGTATCTCCAAAGTTACAGTATCTATATTCTTGGTGATTTTTAAGAGTGGACAAAGTCCTGGCCAATTTGGTCTTAATTCTGTGTTAACCCTTCTCTGAGCAGAGAGACTGAAGACCTCCTGGCATCCCTACCAATCTAGGTGATGCTGTGAAAAGGGAGGGTGATCTGATCTGTGCTGATGAATGTGCTGTGCTGGGCATAAGGAAATCATTATTTAAGGAAGAGGAATTAGGTGCAATACTGCATTAGAGATAGGCCATAGCCCCTTAGCTGGATTATAAAGGCAAAGCCTGGTGTGGCTGGGGTTGCAGAAATAGTCTGCACAAGCCTGGAAATGCACCTGAGTGGCTTGAAATGCAGGATCAGGAGAAAACAGTAGATCTCTCCTTGAAGAGGGTTTCTTGCCATTTTTTCCAGGTTTGGTATTTCAGGGTCACAAGTGAGACTGTCATTGCTTATTTTAATACTGATAGTGTTCCTTCAAAATATGTTATGTTATACATACTAGATAAAGCTTTTAGGGCACATTTTAATATATTGGTAATTGTTAAGCTTATGTAAAAGGCCTAGTGTTGAAGGCTGTCTTTGACTGGGTTTTTCAGACTACAGGTCTCTGTGAAAATTTTACTAGAAAATGTAAAAACACAATTAAACTAATGCTGTGAGTAAAGAAAACAATTTCATAATTTCACACCCTGTAAATATGGGGGCCATCACAATTATACACACTTCTGCAGTATAGTGTGTCCATGGTAACATGATAAACATATATATTTCTTTGAAGTTTTAGTACCCTTTTTGAGGTATACAGCACCCTATAAAATTTTATTTATAAGTGGAATATAGCATAAAAACAATGAAAAGCTTTCAAAGACAAATTCATTGCAGGTATTAGAATGCACTCATAATTATGCTTTTTACCATCCATTTGAGCTGACTTGTTATTTGGCACTTTTGGATGGAAAGATTTTTGTTCAATTCATGGAAGGTTTTCAACTATAGTATGTGACAGTGTTTTTATGCAGGCATTGGCATATAATACTTATGAAAATACTGAAATGAAGTACCATGAAAATTAATATTCTGCTTTTTCCCTGAAGACATTTTGAATGAGAGACTTTATGTTGTTTTTACTGAAACTTGGTATGAACCTATATATATCCTAAATATCACATTCACTTTATTTGCAACATGCTTTAGCACAATGCCAACATTTTACACACCACAGAGTATTTATTTTATGTGAAGTATATTTATGATAATTTACATTTTTAGTACACAATGTGTATTTGAAATATCCATATTGCACAAGATCTTATTATGCCAATATACATTGTACAGAGTACTAGATTTTTTTCTGTGAAAAAATATAATCTCGGCAAACTTCTGGAAATATTGTCCTTTTCTGCCCTTGAAATCAGTTTTGTATTATGGATTTTGCTGCCTAAATATGTTTTGAGGGATTTAGAGTTCTGAACCATCTTAGTTTTGTTTCCAGTGAAGCAGATGGTAAGAATTTGACATAGCTCTAGTGCTCATGCTTGCAAACCCACAAGTAAGTGCACATTAATTTTACTGTTTTTATTACAGTAGCACATTTAGGATCTCTCCTGAAATCAGCCCGCTTCTGATGGCCTCTCTTCAAGTACCTGGGAAGAATTAGCTCCAACTCAGGTTGGTTACAGCTCCAGCAAAGCCTACAGGGGAAGAAAATCAGATTCTGCCTGCCTGGATTCCAGTGTGCATCCCAACGTTTCTTCCTAGTGTTGTGTCTTCACTGCATGCATTGCCAAATAATGAATTTTTCTCAGAATATCGACTGTAGGTAGTACTTTACCCTGTATCTAGTTATTGTACACTTTACACATTTCTGCATTTCTAGTTGTACAGTATTCAAGATAAATTAATAAAATTTCTGAAAGGATCTAGCATTTAGCACATTCAAACATCCTAGAACATGTGTCATTGCTGAAGGTTTGGTGGTGTTTTTCCACCACACTTGGGAACATGTCACAACACTTTTGGAAAGGTGGAACATCATTCTACAGAATTACAGAATTCACAGAATGGGTCAGGTTGGAAGGGACCCCAGTGGGTCATCTGGTCCAAGCTCCCTGCTCAAGCAGGGCCATCCCAGAGCACATTGCACAGGATTATGTCCAGACAGTTTTTGAATATCTCCAGTGAGGGAGACTCCACAGCCTCTCTGGGCAATCTGTTCTTTCTTACTAGCATTGTAAGTGTGTGAAATACAGGTTCCCACACTTATATGTGCAGCAGAAATGAGCAGCAGCATCTCAGGCTGCAGGCAGTTTCTGTTTACAATGGCTAAAGCAACTAGGAAAATGAAATAAACAGGACTACAGCAATAGAAACTACACAGTTAACATTTAGAAATGCTTCTGCAGTTAGCTGATTTTAGTGAGTTTCTGATGCTACCCAGTTTTTTTTTTAATATAAATACTTGTCTTGGAAATGTGAAAAATACAGAGTGGGACATGAAAGCACTCGATTCTTAGCAGAGACAACTTTTTTTATACTTTGTACATTGTGCTTAGCCAAGTGGTTCCTGGAATGTGCCAAAGTAAAAGAATTAATCATCATCACCATGACCAATAATAACAACAATAACTTTGCGTTTATATAATTTAGCAATTATCACCTGGCTTCACATCAGCTATTTAGTCTGTGCTTACGATTATATATAATTTCCTGGTTTTACACATCAGTACATAATTGTGGTGACTTCTTGTAACAGCCTCATAAAACCTCTCTTACACTCAACATTCTATAAAAAGTTACTGTTTTATGATGGTTTTCTAAAAATAAAAAATAGTTTACTAAGTTCTAGGAAAAATTTCGGCTTCCTCCATAAAAGCATGCCCTCTCATCTTCCCTCCCTGCAGATCTCTTGAATTTCAAATTTCAGTTCTTGTTGCTGACTCCATTTTCAAAGTCTCAAAACAAGTCATAAAGGGAAATTTGTTATTTTTCTACCATTACTTCCTGGCTTCTAATTTTTATCACCACCTCTATTACGAAAATGCTTGAAAATTGATTTTATGTTCACAGTTTCCCATTTCATAGAAGTCATGACCAGAAAGCAGACCATTAGGAAATGGAAAAGAAAGATGCTTTGGTCAGTTTTGTAATTTAAGATTTGTAGATTTAAGGTATATATTTTTCAGGGGAAACTGCAGAAGGGTCTGCAGTGAAGCAATTTGCTCCTCGCTCTCCAAAATATCAGTGTCTATTTCCTGCTTCTTCTGTCAATAATGTTTCCCTTGGAAGAAGATTGAGTCAAAGGCAGATGAAAGGAAAAGCAGTTTTCACAATAAGAAAGCATTTTTCTTTCCCTTTGAAAAGAATGACAGTGCATAACTTTTCACCCCTTTCATATTGGCATCTGTCTGCATATTCATTGCCTTTTTTTGCAAATGAATGATGCTTCAGCATAAAAAAAAAATTGCTCAATATTTGTTCAGTGCCTTAACAATGCATTGGTTAGTGTTCCTTTGTCTTTAGAAATGTAATTCTACCAAAAGAAATAATGTAAAAGGACTTTACACTGATTCTGTTTGAATAGTGCACATATCTGAATAAAAAAATAGTTAAACCAGACAGGTTTCTAGAATCTAGTCCTTCGTTTTTTTCTGAAGTTTGAAGAATCCCCACAATCTTATAAGTTATTTAGAGTTTTTCTTGCAGGTTTTTTGGATGTTTTAGTTGGTTGGTTTGTTTTGGGTTTTTCTTTCGTTTGTTTTTTCCCAAGCACAACTGTTACATTTTGTATGTTGCCATAAATATGAACATCTTTATTTCTCTTTTTATAAGGTAACTTTTTGGATCAGGTTTTCATTTTATTGTGTTGGCCAACTGTCTTCTGTAACAAGCAGGAAATTACAGTAGAGATTCAAGTAGTGCTGTTCTCTGTTACGTCTGGGATATGTGATTTGTTATTTCAAAGATGACTTCAAATTGGGCATCATGTAGTGTAGATTGCTCTCGCTTTACTTTTTGTGCTGCTGTCATCCAGGAAGAGGAAAACTACCAAAAGTATAGGAAAATGGGAATTTCATTGGTAAGATTTCCTTTTCAATTAGAGCTCCAGTATCATTGACCTGTGCTACATTTCCTATCCTACCTAATCTTAACCCTAACCCTAAGCCTAAATTTTTTTTTAGCTGAGTCCTAATTTTTTTTCTTGCCAAGTCTTTAAACAAACGGGAAATTGGAAAAGAAGCAAATAATTTCCATATTGTCAAGAGACAAAATGTATATTTCCATTAAATTTTATATTAATTTTGGAGTTCAAAAGGGCTTTTATTATAGCTTTTGTTGTTGTTTTCAATCTACTAAAAAAATAAATTTACTCTAGAACTGCTACATTAATCCAAGTACTGAACCCCTTAACTCATATTTAATTTGAAAATATCAAATACAGTTAATTAAATTTTGAGTTGAGTTCTTTGGAAATAAACTTCTTGTTATTGATGATGTCATTAGTGCCAGGAGATATTCATTTCCTGTGAAGGACTGTAATAACCCACTGGGACTTTTTTCCTTTTTTCAGTCCCTGCATGATAAATTAATAATTCAGATAATTTGTTTATAAACTAGGCTGTAGGGGGACATTGCTGAACACTACAAATAAGTTTTTGATGTAGTTATAAAATTATTTCCTATGCTATTTATCATTTCTTAAACCAGACACTGTTGATGAATATTCAACATCTGCATAAAGCACAAGGAAACCTTTTTAATCAGCACTAATACTGAAGCGTGAATTTTCTAATCAGCATAACTGGTGTGTGGTGTGGGAACCTATAGGGCTGGTGAATTTTTCAGATTAGGGAGTGTTAATGGATGGAAGAAGGACAGGCTCTGACAGCTGGGCATAGCTCTCATTCAGTTTTAGTACTTCTCTGGCTTCCAGAATGAAATTAAGCCATAGGGGGAAAAAATTGATTTGAAAGCACAGGCTGCCATCTACAACAGCCTCAGGCTCCCTTTGGGTAGCAGGCTGGTGGCACTGGAAAGCCTGTCCGTATTCCAGGAGCTGTTTCACTATCTGCCAAATTTAAGATGTTTCTGAAAGTGGATCTGTGATGACATTGGACTGTGGGCTGCAGCATGGGTATGCTACTAATGCAGCCATTGCCAGCAGTCAGGAAACAGCCTGCAAGAGTGGACGAGGGTAGGGCAGAAAGGAGTGGAAAATTCCTTTATCAGAACTGGACTAGAAGAACCCTTAGAAAAACAGGTTATGAAGAAATGTAGCTGTACTAAGATCAACTAACTGTAAGTGTGGTCATCATGACACAGTCTGTCCTTGTATTTATTTTTATGTTGTGGCAAGAGATATATCATCTGAAGGACCATAAATTGCACTTGCTGAAAGTCATTCTGAATTTAGGCCAAATCTAGTACAAGAAATCTAGTACAACTCAATTAAAGTCACACTTGCTTACACCTGTGGTGAGTTTGATACCAGGTGTATGCATTGTACTAAATATGTTGCCTGACATGATTATGCACTAACCCAGTCTGTAGCAAGCCTCTGAAGCCTATTCAAGTCAGGTGTTTTATGATAATTTGCATTGTAATTGCTCTCTTCTGTGCAGATCTGTAGTATCTGAGTACACTTTCAGAATCTTTCTGGTTAATCTGTTTTCTTAAGCACTTTACCAGTTCTGTGACTGCAGTTTACTTAGAAAAAGCTGCAGGAGGCTTCACACAAGACAGCAAAAGTATCAGTGGCAGGATATTACCAGCATCAAGGAGCTGAGTGTGGGCTGAAGAAGCTGCTGGAGAAGCAAATGGTTATTTAGATGGTTAAATCAAGTTCCAAATGACAATGGCTGCCTGTTGATACTTCCACTTGAAGAGATTTCAATTAAACCCAGGTGGGTTCACAAGAGCAGCAATCCCTGACAGTACTGCAGATATTCCAGGAGGGAAGCAAATTCACAGCTAATGTGGCTAACTTTTAGCAAATCCATCTTCCATTTTATCAACATGATATATATCATATGATTCTAGAATTTCACACTGTTACATGTATGTTTACATTGTTATTTTGCAGCCCAGCATTCTCTGGACTTCTTTGCCACAGCAGCAACACACTGCTCACTCTACTGACGTTGACCTGCATCCCCAGGTCCCTTTCCACAGAGATGCTCTCCAGCCAGGTAAATGCCAGCCAGTGCTGCACTCCTGGATTATGTTTTCCCACATACAAGACCTTATATTTGTTCTTGTTGAACTTCATAAGGTTTTCAATGACTTGAGATTTAAAATATAATCAAATCTTATAAACCACACCAGATATTTATGACCATTGTTGCTAATGTAATGTTTCTTACTGCAGCTGTTAAGGTTTTCAGAATCTTTTTTTTTTTCTCTCTAGGATATAAAAACACAGGTCCTGACTTTTTTATACTCAGACGAATATCTCTCATCTTCCAGACAACTACAAGATTCATAAATTACAATAGTCCACACTATATACTGCAAATATGATTGGACCTATTTTTTAAATTATTTCTCAGAATGTTGTTTTTATGCAGTGCTGAGACATTATATTCTGAGTTCCCAAGAAATGCCATATAAACTATCCAGCCTTTCCAACACAATAAACTTCTTATAATGATCTTGTATTTTCTAGGAGGTATTTGTCTACCTGGTAAAATGATCACGTAACAACACAGTTGGCAGCTTCCGTTCTGCAGAAGATTATAGTGGCAGATCAAGGCTAACACATACTGCAGAAATTTGTGGCTAAGTTTGTAATTCCTTCTTCTATGACTTCCCATTTCTAAAAAATCTCTTAACATGAATATTCCAGGATTCATATTTTCTGCTTACAAAACTACATAATAGGCTAAATAAAAGCTATATCTACTTGGTGATAGTATCTAAAAATATTGTAATCACTTCATACCTGGTATTAATAAACACTGAAGCAGTTTATACTCTCCTCTCACAACTATTGCATCCAGCCCCTGTGAATGTTCTTTGAGCTAATATCTTCCCAGTATTTCCCCTATGTGTCCACTTTAAACACATATAATAGCTCTGGCCTCTCAGTCTCTTTTAGTCCTGCTCTTCTCAAATATTCTTTACATGTCATGAATTCATCAGTGCAATAGTTCTTTTCCTTTCTTTTTCTTTTTTTTTTTTGCAAATTATTTTTAATAGCTTGAGAGTCAGATTAAGCTCAGGATTTGCTTTGCAATCAATGAGAAATAGCAAACTGAGTACTGAGGAACAATTGTTCCTCAACAACCATGAAAAGAATAATCCATTTTACAAGTCCCAGCATTTGGCTTGTCTATCCTCTTAAAATTGCTGAAGGATAAGGGTACCAGCCAGCTAACAGAGGTGTGAATAAAGACTACAGCTAATGAGCTATACCACAAAACCTGGGCTTTTTCAAATAGTTGGCTGCTACTATCCAATCAGAATACAGAAGACTTTGGTATGGAAATGTTTCATAAGCTATCAGTTAGTGAGGGAACAGTTTTCTTCCCTTCGGACTGCCTGAAACAATCCTTTCAAGGCCTTTCCATATGTTCTTTTCCTCAGTGTATAGGCAGTATGCAGTGGGTCTATTTTTTCCCCCCAGAAATTAGCTGTGTTCCCAATTTGGAAATGTTTATAGAAAATTATTACTCAGATGCTGATCTATATTGCCTTTTGAATGGGGAATGATTTTTTGAGTTAGCATTGTTGCAGTTTTTTATGATATAGTTGTTCCACACTTCTTTCACAGCACGAATCTAATAATGTAATGTGTGTTCTGAAGAACACATTAAAATGACATTATGTGATCAGGATGCCAATTATAGTATGACTAAAGACTAGCTATCAAGCTACAGAAAGTCAGTAATTGTGCTGATATAAACATAATGTTTATATGTCTTGAGTAGAAAAAAATGAATCCCATTTTATTACTTACATGTGATTATTGACAAAATGCTTAGGCATACATTTTTGGAGTGTTGTGTGCTTTTTTAGCTGCATGACTCCCATTTAAGTCAATAGGAGTCACATAGTTAAAACCCCACGCAATGTTTTGAAAAATTGCCACAGAGAAACCTCTCTTTTATTGCTTAGCTACAGAAATAATTTTATTCTCTGGTAGTTCTTCCATGCAGCATGCTAGTAGTGTTGGCTACTTGTCAGTAGTCTCATTAAAAAAAACAAATATCTATAGGCCTCCAAATATGGTGGTCTCTTTATAGTTAGATTTCAAAAACATAATACAATGATTTGTCCTTCTATTGCTCCTTCCATTGGTTAAATGCTGGTGTTTAACGCTTTTATTTAATTATGCCTCACATCACTCCTCCAAGTAGGTGCCTTCCAAGTAGCTGCCACCTTTGGTGGCTCACTCAAGGAGACAAGGTGAGACAGTGGAAGAACAAAGAATTGAACCAGTCCAGCACCAGGTCCTTGGTCCCTTGTTCCACCTATGAAATAGTCTCAACACACAAAGAGTCATCATTCAATAGTATGTAATGCATATGAAATGCTAACATTAATTGAAAATGGCACCGGAGTGACCTCACTTCAGTCTACTGAGGTCTGATATTGCTTCTTTTCACTCATTAATTCATTAATTAGTTTAAAAGGGCTAATGGAAAACAAAAATATTCCATTTGCCAGAGTAGATTGCTGCTGAATATTTATATAATTTTTTATTATTCATACGGCATCATAACTGCTTAATAGACAAGTCATTGTGGGGTTTTTTGTTGTTGAGATAAACACAATCCAGAATTTTTAGAGCACATCAATTTAAAGAACTGATAGTATCTTCTCTATAATTTGACTTTGCAAGACTAAAGAAGCTGTAGGAAATAATTTTATGAACAGCTTAGTAGATTGAAAGACATCACAACTCAAACACTTCCATTATGTATTGATGACCTCAGCAACTTGCAGCAAGAGCAGAGTGGTATCATATGAAATCTTTATGCTTATTTTAGTTCTCTCTTAGGCAAAACAAGAGATTTGAACAAGTTATTTCTTTAAATGAAGAAGCATATGAGTAAATTACCACTATTAGTGCCTATATATAGAAATAATAATTAATATTTTTATATATATGGTGGAGAAATTGAAGCATTTTAGATGTTTCATTAGCTGTGGTGTTGAATTCATCAGTTTGGAGTTTTGGGTTTGGAGTGTCTTGTTGACACATGTATATATTATTTTATACCTTCAGCTCTTCTCAACTGAGATGCATGGAAGTTCTCATAAACCATGACTGGCCTATTTATGAACAGAAATGTTAGCCACACCCACATTTCCTTAGAATAGAAAGTATAAGTGCAAAACAAAGGTCATAAAGATTAAGAATTTTTGTAAGATAAAAATTATAATTCAATAAGATTCCTCTTACCATCCTGAGATATTTCATTTCATAACAACATTATTCTTATTTCACTGCAATAGTACTGCCATGCACTAAGACAGAAATTGTTTTTCCTAGTCGATTGTACCCTTGTGCCTTTGTTGCTTGTATTTCTATCCACATTGAGTGCATTATCCATTGTTAAATGATTGATAAAAATTGTTAAATAAGGCAAACACTATACTCAGTGTAGTGTAATGAGGCCTATCAAGAAGGAGAAATACTTCTCATCATGATATTAAAATTAAATGTAGCATTTAAAAAATTCTTGACATAAATAAAGAGGTTATTTATCTGGACCAATGCTTTTTCTGTAAGCCCAGTGTTCTGTATAAGTCATTGCCAAAGAACATATTTTATTCTGTAGAATACCTTCATTTTCTTCTTCTCAAATGCATTTTGAACTTGCAATCATTAACCCTAGGATACTCCACAACTGTATGGCCTTCCTGTGTAGGGCTGTAACAGCTATTGAAGTCTTATTTTGCCTGCAGTTTTACATATCCATAAGAATTCCTTTATCCACATTAAATGTGGTGCATGCCCTCATATTTAATTGTCTATGGTAAACACAGTCTTACTCGTGACTATATTAAAACACTGAATTTAGCAGCTGTCTCTATGCACACAGTTACCCACATGCCCTTCCTCTCCCCTCCAATTCCAATCAAGAATATTCCCAAGCTAAAGGAAACTAAGCTGGCAGCCATAAGGCATGCAGTACCTGTAACCATCAGTATACAAGGCAGTGATGGAGTCAGTATCACCTCCTATTGTCTTTGGTTGCTTTTCTTTACGACAAGCTAGTCATGCAGAGCTGAACCCTTGAAATGAGTTTCCATTAAGCCTCAAAAGCAGATTTTCAGGCTAATGTCTGCATACTCGCCTAGCGCAATTACATAGCCAATACAAGGTCTATCTCTGAAAACCACTGACTGTTTTTTATTTTAAATACATGGTTTTGATCTTTTTAATGATGTTCCTTTTCTCTTTTGAAACCAACTTCTCTGCCATCCCTTACTTAGAATGTGACAGAGACTTACCTGCCATTTTTTTCACAGAAACTTTCATCTTAATGTAATTGGTAATGTTTCCTGTTTTGTTAAATGGTTTTCTCTGTTTTCTATATATTTATTATTTTTAAAGTTATTAAATATTCTCCTTTACATGTTGATGTAAGAACATGAATCAGTAGTTGTTTTTCTTAGGTGCTAGGTTACGGGACAGAACTAATCTGTAAAAGTAAAGATGATGTATTATTAACAAAGGCTTTGAAAATCTGAAATCCTCTTCTTTCTTGGTTTTCATAACTGTTCTTCATGCTGTAAGTTCTCCTCCTCAAGGAAGTCTTTTAACTGTGTTTTTTGTTTTTTGGGGTATTTTTTTGTTTTTTTTTTTTGGCTGGTTGATTGGTTTTTTGTTTGTTTGTTTGTTTTTGTTTATTTTTTTTCTTTTGGTAGTTCCTTCTCCTAATCTTTTAATACATAAGAATTCAAATTTGGGGTTTTGATAAATTTTCATTTTTCTTTTAGCCCTTTCTCTCTTTTATCTGTGATCTTATTTCCTGAGAGAATTTCAGATACATGGAAGGGCAGATGGTACACAAATTCCTTTTCTTGTGGTTAATTTCCATTCAGTTCTACAGATGAACCTATTTATTTCACATCTCCTCTTTGTTTCTCTTTTCCTGTTCATATGAAAACACAATTCAGTGAAAATGAGATATTTAACTGAAAAAATGTCAACAAACTTAAATCAAAACTGTATTAATTCTTTTGCTGTCAAAGACCAATCTATATTCTTAATGCCAAACCATCCAGGGACACCTAAGCATCGACATGTGCCAACAAGAACTTATCATACTAAAAGAGAGAGTTCTTTCCTTCTTTTTGTATGTAAATTACTTGCTTAATCTAATCTAACGGCTTCCAAATCTGTAATGTATTTAACTTCACTGCTACTTTGTGAAATATGCATCCTATTATTCAGGTAAGGTTCAGTGACATTAATTGGTTTAGGAAAGGCCACATAGGAAGATGATGGTAGAGAGTGTAACTGATCATAAATCCTTTCATTAACAATGTATAATAACACATATATTCTCTATTCATAATTGCATATACACAGCAGGTCTGCAATCTAACTTTTTTTTTTTTTTTTTGGTTCTGAGGAGGGGCTTTTTATACATTATCAAAAGTAATTTAATATGAAAAGACCTAAAACAGCAGCTTAGCTGCTTTTGGGGTTATGCAGCAGAATATTCATGTTTTTCTAGGTCTAAAGATTTTGAGCTCAAATTTGTAGTGATTTATTAACTTGTATCTCAATGATTAAAGAATTTATGTTCAATTTTTGGTGCAGAAAACAAAGTCCTCTAAGTGCCCCTGGTAAGTTTGCTCATCACCTCTGCCAGGAAGTTCTCTTCCACACACTCCAGACTGCCTCCTCTCTGCTGTGCTGAGTTTCCATTTTGTGAAATGTCAGTTTATAGAGCACTTAATCTGCCTCTTCATCCTGTTTGGGTGGTCTACAACAGACTCCCACTGGGATGCCTGCCTGGTTGGCCTTCCCCCTGACCCTTACCCGTAGGCACTCAACTTTATCATCACTCCACTCATATGAACCATCCCCCATGTTCCTGTGATGGAGACCATGTCATAGCTTTCCTGCTGCAGCATGGCTTCCAGCTGCTCCTATTTCTTTCCTATGCTGTGGGCAATGGTGTGGATGCACTTCACCTGGGCTGTTGATTTAACCCTCAGCATTAGCATGACAACCCCGGGCTCATCACTAGTGAGCCTGGTCTCATCCCTTTCTCCGTGGCTTTAAAGCTCTCTCAATCAGCCCTGCCAACTCATGAGCTAGAAACCTTTTTCCATTTTAGACAGGTGAACTCCATTTGTCTCTAGCAGGCCTTGTGGCATGTAAACTGCACCATGACTGAAAAAGCCAAATAGCACAGATGGCACAGCCTTTTAGCCATGTGTTGATCAGGTGGGTCCTGCTGTTCCTGGTGGCTAGACATTTTTCTAGGGGTTGTAGGCTCATAATCCTGAAGAAGACAGTATTGCAAGAATCCTTCCTTCTCTAGGATGAATTCTAGAGTAGTTTTTTACAATCACAAAACTTTGATTTAAACACTGTGGTTTGTATTACTTTGAATTAATATTTCCTTATTCATTTTTCTGTAAAAAGACTGGTTCCTAATGCTTGGAAAATATTAAAATACATTGTTAAAGCAAGTTTTGTATCTGATGCTTCTCCTTGCTAGACAGTTAGATATATGAATTTTTTACATATTTATTTGAGTACATTTACTGCTAATATAGATTTATGTGAGTTTTAATGGATATGTCCATTGTGTTAGTATATGGTTGTTGCTGTAATTTTTAGTCTGATTCAACTAATTGGGTATCATGTCTTTATACTTGATTTCTTCAGAAAAGACTATTCTTTTGGAGAAGCACAAAATAGTTCATATTTTTCAATATAAGCAAAACAGACAGCTTTCTTCTAAATAAGGAATGGATAAATTTATCTAATAGTTTTTCACTTTAGTTTGCTACATTAAGCCACCTGTAGCCCTCAGGCACTAGATAATTTTTCTCCTGGCATCTTGTGTCATTTTGGAAGAAGCTCTGCCAGGAGAATACATACCCTTTAGGAGTATGCAGTGGACATTTGTAGGTTAATACACACAGCATGGTCACTGCATGTAGCTAGGCTAAGGTGTAATATATTCACTCTTCCTTTCCTCAAGATGCTTTATGAGAATGTGGAGGTCAATCGGGTGGAGAACCAGATGCCTGCATTGCTCTGTAAAAGGGGCTGCTCCTCAGCGTTGCTGCATTGCTAACTTCCTGTTATTTGCTTTGTGTCTTGGGGTTTTTTACCTTTCCATGTCAGTATATTTCTTCTTGAATCCTTGAGCTGATATCACCATCTCAAGAGTTTCACTTCTGTCTTTGTTTTTACTTTTCTTATCTTTTGTGGTTTTAGCTCATGGATTTTCTCATGCCTTAAAAAACAATTTTCTCAGCAAAACTGAGCCAAGGTCACAGAGCTGGGCTGTATCAAACTAAGCCTTGGATCACAGAGAGCTGAACCTCCACACTGAGGGTTGCAGACTTAGCTAGAGGAGGGGGACTGAGTCTTCTCCTTTAACCTTCATAGTGGATTTTAGAATTAGTAGATCTCATCTTCCTGAACCTGGTTTTTAACAATAGAGAAAGAAAACAAATCTTTATAATTTGTCAACGCCCGGGCAGTTTCTCACCTTTCAGTGAACTAGTAATTGAATCAATTTGACTGAAATGAAGAAAATATTTTCTTTGCAATTGTGAAAGATTCTACTGCTGCCAGCTGCTGATTTTCATTTCAAGAGACTCTGAATCTAGTTGCTTTTCATCAAATCAGATTTATCATTCAATACTTCAAATTGAACAGGTTGTCATATATGGCATGTCCAGTATTGATCAAAATACAGTAATGAATGTTTTAATTTGAGATTCCTATTTATATTTTAAAATGTACTTTCTTAAAAATTATAAATAAGTTTTCTAACCAGTCTTGTAATGCTCTACTATCACACTCTTTTAGTTTTTAAAACAGAAAGGCTTCATTCAAACCACCTCTTGTGAATAGTCTGTGAATAGCAGTAGCTCTCTAACTGTGCCTGGCAAAGGTTCTCAAAACCAAGATCTAGCTGGCCAGGAGCAAAACTGTGCCAGTCAAACAATTTAACAATATGATTATCAAGTTTCAGTGCCGAGCAATGTCAAATTTAATGTTGCAAATATTGTCTTATTGAATGAAGGCCTGGAAATGATATGGGAAACACATAGTTTGTGAATCCCATAAGGAGTTGCACATACGCTGCATGGCACCCAAACCCTTGGGTGCATTCAGGTAGGAGACGAAAGGAGGTATTAAAAATTACTGCTTCATACATATTCAAGGACATTCTGAGATTAGGTGTGTTCTGGGTATGTATACATTTATAACAAAGTTTCTGTTTTCATTCTCAGTTAGTTTGAACCTTGTAAATGGACTTGTATACAAATGAGCTTTAATTTGGAGTAGACATCCCTACTATTCAGATGGTTGTCCAGTGGCCCTCTTCTAGGAATTCGTCCTGGGTTTTTTTCCACAACTGTTAATCAAGAGCAGTAGAAGGCCCATTCAGGAATTAATTCAGGAATAAAAATATGGTGGAAATGGTAACTTTCACTACGGATAAACTATGGACAACAAATAAGTTTTAACTAGAGCATAAGGCAGGTAGGAGACTGCCAACAGTCATCATTCAGCAGAGGCTTTGGGACAGGTTAGATGAGGTCAGGTTAAGATTTTCTTTGGATCTGATGCTGAATGCAAGCTCAATTTTGATAGCAAGCACAGACAGTATCTCAGTCTAGCCTAAGATAAATGATTTAGTCCGTTAGCATTTGAAATATTACTCTGTCATTTTTAAAAATAAAATTCGGACTTTTAAGTCAGTGAGATATTTTCCAAATTTTTATGTAAGAACTGTATACAACCAAAAAATGCCAGACAGTTCAGTGTTGTCTAAGGATCAAATTACAGCAGAATAAACTTCTTGGAAAAGCAAATTCATAAAGAGAAGATTTTTGTTCAAGAGCAGAAGCCTCTCTATGTAGAATTACATGTGTACACAAGATAATGAGACATATGGCATAACAGTCATCTAAAGAAAGGGTGTACTTAGTACAGAATTCATTGAACTACATGAAAAAGAACAACTTAGAACTGCAAAATATTCAAGTACAGGTTACAAAATCCTCAGATCTATTAAAACAGACTAGATACACAACTGAAATGCCGATTCTGTGTTAGGAGTGTCTGACCTATGCCACAGTCATTTGTACATTTAAAAGATTTGTCTTTAGTTAAGAAAGGAGACTGGGATTAGCACAGTTCATCTGATGTGTTTTTCTAACAGCATAGCCTTATTTCAGGAGAAATTCTGGGATTGCTGCAAATTATACCGACATTCTGCAAACAATCCTACGGCAATTTCATTGTCTTTCCCATCTGTAAGCCTACTCAGGTAAGTGGGTCTGAAAAGGCCCTCCACTAGAGGGTGGGCAGTACTCCTGCAGGATTCTGGGTCATCTGAGTCCAGCTAAGTAGATCCAAAGTGCTCCTGAATGAGCAAGAGGGACAAGAACCTCCAGAGCTGAGTAGAGAGCAGGCATTTCCTGAGCTGATAGCATTCAAGTATCCTCACAAAATTCTCATTGCTGTTCACAGTCTGAAAACAGCACTCATATACTTTAAAATGCTTAGAAGAAACACATTTTCCAGGAGGTTTACTCATTTCTCTTTTCATACTATTACTGTCTAGCTAAATAATGACTTTTGTCATTATTTTAAAATTGAATTTATTAAATAAATTGCTATGGTTCTGTCTTATTTCAACTATGGTCATTAGCTGCAAACTTTTAAAAACACCTGTCATCTGCCTTTTCCTGGAGGTCCTCACTTAGTATAAATTTCCAGTAAGTATACAGAAGCCAAATTACTTGCTTGTTCATCTGTGATTATCTCCTTATATTTGTTTGGGTGGCATTGGCTTAGGTGTGAAACATAACCAGTCTCATGCTGTCAGAGATATCTTGGTGTTTGAATACATACTTCATGGGAAAAAAATTAAAATTTAAAAGGAAATTCAAGTCTTTTTTTATTCAAAAAATATGAATCACTCTGAAATTGCTTCTCAAAGAAATCCAGAGGGGTTTTCCTGCTGACCTAACCATCCATTTCTGTCAGAACTGCCAGCAACAAACCAACACTTGTGTTTTGCAAAGTGTTGTTGTTCCAGCTTTGTGTTTTGTTTGGGTTATCGAACAGTTATTTATACAAGGTATAACTTGTTTGAGATTCAAGAGCCTACACATGCAATAAAACATGTCTGACCAGAGATCCAGGGAAGATTTAAAACCATCAAGTATGCATATTAAGAATATCTGTAGATTATTTGCTTGGAATATCCTACAGTTGTGCCCTAAGTGAATACTCTCTTTTTAACCAAAGATGTTACCTTATTAAGATATTATGCATGATAAATTGAAGAGTGAGAAGAATTATGGATGTTGACAGGAGATGGAATACAGTGGCTTTGCCTGGTTTCAGCTGCACAGATGTCAACATCTAGCAAGGTCATCTACAGCAGAGTCAATCTGGTAAAGGAACCTGCCATGTCAATGCTGTCAAAACTGTGGCAGATACCAAAAACATCATCAGAACTAAAA
The DNA here is from genome assembly GCA_034509425.1 of Eopsaltria australis. Classification (NCBI taxonomy): domain Eukaryota; kingdom Metazoa; phylum Chordata; class Aves; order Passeriformes; family Petroicidae; genus Eopsaltria; species Eopsaltria australis. The sequence continues at coordinate 2,192,576 of JAVTVJ010000508.1, forward strand.
ATATATGGTTTATCATTTCTCCAGTCCTGTTGTACACAGCTGTCATATTTCTGTAGTTGCAAGTTCCTCTTCAAAAACAGATTGCCTTCAGTTTCTAGGATTCTTCTTACCGCAAAATTACACTTGTTTAGGGCAAATTTTATTTGGCACAAGCAGGATTGACTTTGAAATAAAATCCAACAGGTTTCCCACTTGATTTTGATTTAATGGACATCTTTGTTAGAGGACCTCAGGGTAGGCTGACTCTAGCTATTTGTCTTTATACTGGGTAGTTTATATATTTTAAGAAAGTGACAAATGGCAGCTTTAAAAAAACTCATTATGGTAATTGATTATTATAGGAAAACCTTGGAAACCTTATGAAAGAGAGACATATTCTCTAAGTGTCTTAGCTTTAATCCAGATCCGTAATTAGAGGAATCCATAAACATTTATCACATTCAGAGAGGTTTGGTCAGACAGGTTAGAATAAAACTCTGGAGTCACTTTATCGTTCTGTGTTAAAATCACATACTTTTGCAGTTTTCCCTTACCACAGAGAGATTAATTTGCCCATCTGAATAGAGGCCCACACACTCTCAGGACCCCTCTAAACTGAGACCCACAAAAATTTTCCTGCACACGAATTCTGGGAAAGGTGGCTGGACTCTTTGATATACTTATGAGTTTTCTTATCAAGTCATATTTTCACTGTAGAATTTATTCAAGAATTTGAGTTATCTATTATCCCTCCACTTTTCCTTCTTGGCCTCTTCATTGATCTGAAACTTTGGATGTCCCAGCAGCAAACTCATTGATCTCATGTTCCTTCGTTACCTCACCTCCTTTATTTTAACTGTAGCTTGTCCTGACCAAGATTTGAGAGATTCCAGTCCTGGATCCATATGTAAGATGGCCTTTAACTCATATTTAATTCAAGGTCTTTTGGTTAAATAATTGATTTATTTAAGCAAGCACAAAACCCCATTTTATTAAATTACAGCTAATGTGGCTAGAAGTTTATTTTGCTTTCATTAATTAAAAAAAGATAAATATCTCAAACACGAAAACTGGGACAAAACTTTGTCTAATGTTACATTATCAATGCCTCTG